>ML787627.1:165491-213954 GCA_009831015.1 Picea engelmannii
TGGCAGAGTTTCTTTGCTATGATTTTTCCTCCTTTGAATAGTACCCCTACCCCTCCTTTTATAGGCTAGAAGGAGCTAGGGTTTTAGGCGAACTCTCAGCCATGCATGGCTGGGAGTTCCAGTTAACTGACAAAAATCTCTTCGTCTCGGTGAAAACTTTCCTGATTTTTTTCTTTGTTAGGTAAACGCGGGCTGTAGTGGGCTAGCCAGCATTCACACGCATGTTGCAGAAGGCCTGCCAGCATCCCAACGCTCCCAGTGCTAGGTTAGGGCACGGGTTACTTGATTTAGGAGGTTTTTGAAGAGTCTGTTCAGCATGGCTTTGGCAAGGAAAGGCCATGAGTAGGTCTGATGCCAGGTAAGCAGGGATAGTGCAATTTAAGGTTATAACACCCTCCTCTTTATCTCCCTCTCACACTCCTATACATGGTAATACCTAGAGTTTGCAAAGACCTAAACATGAAAAGGCATGGAAATACATATACCTATACCTTTACTTTCCATGTCTCACACTCTCACACCCACTCCCTNTACCCTCCTCTTAGTCTACCTCTCCCTCCCTCTCACACTCTCTCTCTACCCCCCTCTTTGTCTTGCTCTCTCCCCCTCTCACACTCTCACACACACTCTCTCTCTCTTTCCTTGTTGTTAATATCAGTCTCACTCTTTTCACCTCTTTCTCTCTCTACCACCCATATTTCTCTCCCTCTGTCTCCCCCCATTCCTCTTACTCTTTCTCTCTACCCCCTCCTTATATGTCTCCCTCCCTCCTTTTAGTCTCCCTCTCTTTACCCTCCTCTTAGTCTACCTCTCCCTCCCTCTCACACTCTCTCTCTACCCCCCTCTTTGTCTTGCTCTCTCCCCCTCTCACACTCTCACACACACTCTCTCTCTCTCTACCCCCTCCTCCCTCTCTCTCTCCCCATCCCTCCCACTATCTCTTCTCTATTTCCTACATCTACCCCTCTCTAGCCCCCTCTATGTCTTCCTCTCTATCCCTCTCACACTCTCACTTTCTCTCTCTCTCTACTCCCCCCTCTACCTCATTCTCTCTCCCCCTCCCACACTTCCACACACTCTCTCTATCTCTACCCCTTATATATGCCTTCCTCTCTCTCCCTCCCACACTCTCACACTCTCTCTCTCTACCTCCCCTCTCTATATTCCTCTCTCTCCCTTTCACGCTCTTACACACTAGCAAGTTTGGTACATTGCATGGAAATACATGAACTTGACCTAAACATGGAAAGACCTATACATGGAAAGGTATGGAAAGAGATAGACCTAAACTTGGACTTAGACCATGACCATGAACTAGACCTTACCTTCCCTTTCCATGCCTCACACTCTCACACACACTCCCTATTGGCACAAGGTCAGACCCAGGGTCCAATGCTCAAGAGCGCACCAACAAAACCCTAACTACCGGCCATTTCGGCAACACCTGCAAAGAAGATGAAGTCTCACCCGAGGTAGAGGTAGGGGTGGTTGTAGGACTCCAGTGTCTGCAACCTTAGTTGGGACACGAATCTGTGATCACAACACTTTAACAAAGCACTTAGTAGTTACAGTTCATCAATATTTAACCAGTATCTACTTTTCAGATAAAACCCTAATTACAGAGCATCGTAGTTTTCACCCAGAACTAGCATATTCAAGCACTAAGCACATTCACATAAGTTAAATCTAGCATTCATACATATTATTAAGAACAAAGCATTAACAAATATATCTATCATTCATCTTTATCGAAGCACTTAAGAAAGTAAACACATAAACACATCAATGCATCTCACAAAGCATAGCAACACAGGATATACGTGATTCAGCCCCATCCTGGGGCTACATCCACCAACTCTTCTTCTATTTTATTATCTTCGGTCAATCAGCTACATGCACAGATCCACAAGATCCTACTCCGCATAGGAAAGGAGATATGTGCGCACCTCACCAGATCCTCCTTCCCCAAGCTAGGTCAAAGCACAAATCCTTTTCACGGTCTCTTACAATCACTTGCACTTAGCCTTGCAAGTCTTACACAACATGCACAAAGCATGTACACTATCACTTGCACTTAGCACTTGGTATCACACACTTGTGCCTTTACACTTAGCATCACCCATTTGTCACTAGCTTACATCGCCTAGCTATCTATTTATACTTTACAAAATGGGCCTAAACATGGGTAAAAATCATGGGTCGACATCCCCATACTCGTTACATAACCCCAAAACCCTAAAATACCTAAAAAGGGGTTGAGATCCCATGATCTCAGCTTCGACTTGTGCTCCACCTTTGACATCATGTCGAAGTCCCAAAAGTAGGTCAAACATGACCAAGGATCTTCAAAAATTGTTCAAGGGATAACAAGCCCCCAACACTCACATGTGACTCGTCCTGAGTCACTTTGGTCTCAGTAGCTCTGCTTCAAAATCCTTGAGCTTGGCTTAGGCTGCTTCGACCTGTTTGTGCACCACAACCTCTTGCTCGGAAAAATCTTGGATAACTCCTTCATTGACAGGTCCCTCTAAGCGTTGTTCAGTTGTAGTGACAACTTGTTCCAGTTCTTCTCCTCGACCTTCAATCTCAGCGAATAGTTGGCAAGCCTCATCCTGAATTGGTTGGAGTCTCTGAGTCACTTCCATTACTCTTCTCTGAATGGTGGGGACATGTTTTTGAGCAATGCGTTGTTCTTGGGATCACTTCATCCTTTCGACTGATGACAGGGGCTTCAATTGCACCTGTACTATTTTTGCCTGCTTCTTTGCCTCTTGGAGTTGTGACTCCAGTGCCTTCAGTTCAGGATCCTCAGTGAGTCGCTCATAAGTCTGGGCACTGTGATCACTTAGTTGTTTACATTCCATGGTGAGGGCCTTGATTCTCTCAACTTCACTTCGAGAAGTTGGTTCTCTTTGATCTCGCACATCCTGCAGAGTGTTGGGCACTGTTTGTAGCTCCATATCTGTGATTCTCTATTGAAGTTGTTGGATAGCTTCAGCAAGCTGTGCTACTTGCTTGTTTTTCCATTGGGTCTTCATCCTTTTTCTCTAATCCTGTCACAGAGTGAAGTGCTCTCCTGACTGCTTCTCTTATTCCAACTTGCTCTGCGAGAAACTGCTCTTTATCCTCCTGGATTTAAGCTCTATCTTCTTAAAACTTAGTTTGGAAGGCAACCTTCTCTTGCTGCGCAACTCGACATTTCTCTACCATTTCCTATTTTGCTTTATTCAAGGCCACTGTGGCTTGTTCTTTCTCTTCTTGCACTCGACGAAGGTGGGCTTTGGTCGTATCTTCTAGTCTACGGAGTTGGGCAGGCTCATCTCCCAACTCTGGGTCTTCTTATGGCGGGGGCGTAGTGGATACTGCACGGCTAAAGTGAAGGGCATGTTGTACCCCTCTTATCTCTGTCATGATTCTTGCTTGGCTTCATTGTTCTACAAAATGTCCTGCAAAGCATCTGATACATCTGCGATGATCAAATTGAATTCATCGATCGTGAGTACAGTCTGAGGCTTCAACTTGCTTTCTTTGAATTTATTCCACAATGTGGGTTTCATGGGGGAAACCTTCCTTTTATTCGATGGATCTGTGTCATCAAGGGGGTTTTGTGGCGGGGTTACTTCACCTTTCTCCTACTTATATTCTTCCCTTTCTTTTTCTTCTTTCTCCTCTTTGTCCACTTTGTCACCTCCTCCTCCGCTAGGTGAATCCGAGGCAGTCACTTCTAAGGCGCTTCTCAGTTCCTGTACATCTTCTTTCATATTCCTTCTACTACTATTGAGTGCATTATACTCCTCGCGGGTAACTACCGGGCTTCCAATGAGGTTTGGATCGGACAATTATGCCTTAGCGACTGGTGTAAGGAACTCTATGAGCCATTCCTTAGTGATTTCTTCCAGGTCCTCCTTGATGAGCTTATAGTATGACTGAAGCTCTTCTTTATTCTCATCTTCACGCGCGGTGATATATATGAAATTCCTATCTGCATGACACTTCATAAGGGGTCTGAACCTGTCCAGAGTGTTTGGCATCATCCAAGGGAATGATTCAATAGCCATTTTCAGTTACAGGTAGTAGGTATGAAATACTACATTCGACTGCCACTGTTTTCCCATGTCGCTGTAGGACTAAAGCGTGGTGAACTTCGCAGCAAGTGGTTCAAACAGCTCAATTTCTGGGAAGCTCGTCCGACATACACGCTCAGATCGTATAAATCGGGTGGATGAATGAATGCTCAAAGAAATCGAATGAGTGTCGATCTCAATAAACACAGCGTGGTAGCAATGAGTTCTCTTGTTGGATCAGATACAATTCACAAAAGTGTTCTCGGTGCAATAGTCGATGGAATAAGTAGACAACAATGTAACAGATCTTCTCCAACAAATAAGAGGCCTTCATCAATGCAGTTATTTATGTTACGGCGCGGTCCTAACGGTCCGATGGCAAGCTTTCTAGTCATAATTGTTGTTCTAATTGTTCGGGGTGTCGGGCTAACGATTATAATTCTTTCAACGACTATATTGTTCTGCCATGACGAAGTGCCATGTTGTGATGTTCTGATATCCCGACGAAGTTCCAGTTTTTCAATCCTTCCTTCTGTGAAGTTCCCTTGGGAACCTCCTACAGTTTTTCTAGATTCGCTTTCTTCTTACTGAGATTTCTATCCTTTTTCCCTGTGATATGTGTTACTGGGTTCCTCTTCCCATTTTGATTCTTATCTCCTCTTGGCATAGTAACTTCGCATTGTTGAGATTCTTTCGTAGGGTTCAAGGGCAATACTTCTTCTCTGTCTGGGGTAGGTGATACATTCTTCTGTGAGTCTTCTTGTGTTCTTTCAACTTCGGCATCCAAGTTGTTGGTTTTAAATAGCTTTGATCTGTTCTCCTGTTCTTCAATCAAGTGCGCTATCCTCCTAGTCATGAAATCTTTTAATTCTTTCTTCTTTTGTTCTAAGACTTCCTCTTCTTTTCTTCTAGTCTAATTTCTCTCAATCCAGGGTTTTCCTAATAACATAGAAAATGGGGCGTTGTTCTCAATAAATTTAACAACCTCAAAAATTTTCTCTGTTGTAGTTCCATGAGCACTCATAACTATCTGGGTGAGTCTTCTGCATAGGGTTATCAACTTTCCTCTAAATAATCTTATTCCTCCTAATGAAAGAATCATATAAGGCTTTCCTAAAATTTCTCAAGTTCTTTCTGTCATAATAGTCACCTGTGTTTCCTCATCTAGAACACAGTCTATGTCGAAGTCTCATATTCTTATGTCTATGAACTCTTTTTCTTTGAAGATCTCTAATAAGTTGATATTTCGGTGATCATTCAGGGTTTCTTTCATTTGCAGTAATACAGTCTCTGATTCTTTCTGGGGTTCTGTCGTGGTCTTAGTTTCTTGATGTTCCTCGAGGTTTTCTTTTCTCATATTCATTCTTTCAACCTTAGCAATCATCTGAGGGAAATCAAAATCTTCATGATCCATAACTTGACAACAAAGACAACTAGGTCTTCTACCAAGGAATTCCTTAGCAAGATGTCTTGGTCTTTTGCAATTATAACAAAGAGTTAATCTTCTTTTTCTTTGAAATGATCATCGGCCTTTTCTGTACTGCACACTAGGATCCTAGTAGCTAACCTGCAAAAAATTCTTTCTAGGTTCTTGCATCCATTTGTTAGTCCAAACATTCTTTCTATGCATAGGAATAACATATCTTTCATTATTTCTATCAGATCTACTCATATCAAACCTTCTTTCATCTAGTTGTGCCCTACTTTTCAAGCTAGGACAAAATCTATCAAACATACCTAGATCCATACTTTTGAAACAAAAATTTCCACTTATCTTTCCTTTTTCAATCAAAACTTTTCATTGTTATTACCTTTAACAAAGAACAAAGCCTTCATATCTTACCTCTTTTATTCAGATATGACTTTTCTTCTTAGCGCAGAGATTCACAAGTTAAGTAGACTATTGCGCACTAAAGCAACATATCTACAAACATAGATTTATTTTCTTTAGGTCCTAGCAATCACAGTTTCAGGTACCGGAAACGAAACCATTTATTGGCATAGGGGTAGACCTAGGGTTCAACGCTCAAGAGAGCACCAACAAAACCCTAACTACCTGCCCTTTCGACAACACCTGCAATGCAGATGAAGTCTCACCCGAGGCAGAGGCAGGGGTGGTTGCATGACTCCAATGTCTGCAACCTTAGCTGGGACATAGATCTATGATTACAACACCTTAACAAAGCGCTTAGTATTTACAGTTCATTAGTATTTAACCAGTATCTACTTCACAAATAAAACCCTAATTATAGAGCATCATAATTTTCACCCATATCTAGCATATTCAAGCACTAAGTACATTCACATAGGTTAGATCTAGCATTCATCCATATTATTAAGCACAAAGAATTAACAAATCTATCTATCATTCATCTATATCAAAGCACTTAAGAAAGTAAACACATAAACACATCAATACATTGCACAAAGCATAGAAACACAGGATATACGTGGTTCGCCCCCAGCCTGGGGCTACATCCACCAACTCTTTTTATATTTTATTATCTTCAGTCAATCAGCTACATGCACAGATCCACAAGATCCTAATCTGCATAGGACAGGAGATCTGCATGCACCTCACCAAATCCTCCTTCCCCGAGCTAGGTCACAACACAAATCCTTTTCATAGTCTCTTGCAATCACTTGCACTTAGCCTTGCAAGTCTCACACAGCATGCATAAATCATGTACACTATCACTTTCACTTAGCACTTGGTATCACACACTTCTACCTTTGCACTTAGCATCACCCATTCGCCACTAGCTCACATCACCTAGCTACTATTTATACTTTACAAAATGGGCCTAAACATGGGTAAACACCATGGGCTGACATCCCCATACCCATTAAATAATCCCAAAACCCATAAATCCCTAAAAAGGGGCGAGATACTATGATCTCTGCTTCAACTTGTGCTCCGCCTTTGACATCCTGTCGAAGTCCCAAAAGTAGGTCAAACATGACCAAGGATCCTCAAAACTTGGTCAAGGGCCAACAATCCCTATCTATCTCCCCCCTCTTCGAATCTCTTCCTCTCTCTCTTTCTTTCTCTCTCTCTCCCTCCTACCTCCCCCTCTCTCTATCCCCCTGCCTCCCCCCTTCTCTCTCTCCCCCTCTCTTTTCCCCTTTGTCCCTCCCTCCCCCTATACCCCCCCCCTCTCTCCCACCTATCTCCCACCTATCTCTCTCTCTCTCCTCGTTGTTAGTCTCACTCTCACACTCTCTCTCTCTTCCTCTCTTTCTATCTCCCTCATTCTACCTCTCTCTAAGTTGATAATCAATTTCAAAATATGTGTGCAATTATTCCTAGTCACCAATAGTTATGCATTCATCAATAATAGGATCAAGCCAACCTTAAATCAATATGGAGACAGTGGAAGACCAAAGAACAATGGACTAACACTCAATCGGATCAAGGATGGACTGGATCATGGGAAACACTTTAACAAATAAGACTAAAAATAAAAATAAGGATATACAAACTTAGGTGGGGTTACAAATCAAAATGAAACTTTAATTTAAAAGAAGCTTACTATATTGCTTCCAAACATGACACTCTATTGAAGGAAGAAATCAGGGTGAAAATATGGACTCAAAACTTGTGGCCCAAGGTTTCTACCATTTTTTGGATGGTGGCTAGAGGAAAAATACTAATTTGGCACTATTTAATCAAAAGAATTTTTTTGGACCATCTTATTATGTCATATTCTGATAGGAAGAAGAATCCAATGAGCACCTCCTCAACAGTTTCTCGTTCGCTCTGAATCTATAGGATATAAGAGAAACCCTCTTTAGACAATTTGATCGCAATCATGGTAGTGTGAGAACAATAATTCAAAATTGGCCCAAAGAGACATTTACCAATCCAATTCTCAATCGGATTTGGCAACTGTTCCCTGGCTTCTTGCTATGGGAAACCTAGAAAGAACGTAATAGGCAAATTTTCAAAGACACTCAACAGAGCATAGATGGTGTCATGGAGACTTTGTGCAATAAGAAATGGTGTATTGATGATTGGAAAGATGATGAAAGGGAAGGATTAATCCTGAAGGATTGGAACCTCTCTCCACCTAGTCATCCCCCTCCCTTCCTAATCAAGATGACATGCCCTTCGATCTTGAAAACTTGGTCTACACGCCCATTCAACTTCGTCAAACTCAACTTTGATGAAGCATCAAAAGAGAACCCCGACTTTGCTGACTATGGAGAATTTATCCATGATAAGAAGGGAGAATACTGTGGAGAAATACAAATATTGGTAGATCGTATTCAATTCATATCCCTTGAATCGGAATCATAACTTCACTAAAGCATAATATTCTTGGATAGTGTGAAAGCATGTAGGTAAAAAGGGAGTGTGAAAGCATGTAGGTAAAAAGTGATAGCCTCCACCCCCTTCCCTCCCCAAAAGAATTTATTTGCAGTTTGTAGTTTTTAGTGACTTCGATGAATATAGAGGATCTTTAACACTAGACCAATGGGAGAGGATATCTATGTGGTCCACTAAGTAACTAAGTTTCCTTGGCTACAAAAAATTGGAATGTTAAACATGAACTAATATAATCTTATAGAAAATTTTATTTTGGGATGTTAAACATAAACTAATATAATCTTATAGAAAACTTTCTTTTATTTTTAAAGAAATTTTTCCTCATACAATACAAGGAGTAGGAGTTGCTATCAATGTAAAATTCTTGGTTTTTGAAGATCTTGACTCAATTGAAAATTGGGAAAAACATATAGGACCATCATTTGACTATACATAGAAATTGAATCATAACACATCATGATTGAAATTCTTGAATTCTTGTTTGTTTTGTAATCCAAAGAAAGCCTATTTATTACAAGATTAACTTGCCCATATTAAACACTAATATTAACACCTCAAGAATGTGATACCTCTTTAAAATACTAGTCCATTTTTAAGATGAATAAACCATAACAATACACATAAAACAAATAAAAATTAATATAGATCCATCTTAAACCTAGATCTATCAAGCACTGAGAGGGATCCAATTTCTTAAGGTGTAATTTTTTTTATTATTTCATTTCATGTCAATTTTTATGGATGTAATTATTTTTCTTTAATTAAGTTGATTTTGTTTTTATTATTGTTATTAAGTAGACTTTGTTTTTACGCTAATGCCTTAACATCCCTCCAATACTTAACTGTAAAACACTTAGCTAAATGCAACAAGATTATTGTAATTTTTGCAATATCCTTGAAATGTTAAGAAAAACATAAATACAAATATTCCATAATCCATCCCATTCAATATGTACACGAATATATTTAATTATTCCAAATGAATTTCGTGTATTCTAGTGTGATAATCAATAACTCTCCTCTTGTTTGCCATCCTCTCCTGTCGTTTTTCTAGTCATAGTTTACCATTTGTATAGTGATAATGCATTCAATGAATTCAGACATTGCATTCATTCAATATACGTATCCCAAATTCTAATTCCGAGAACAGAGCCAAATTCCATTAGCAACCAAAATGGTTGTCAACTGGTTGTCCGCAGGTGTCAATTTCATGACTGTCGCTGCATATTTTAGTGTTGTGTGAGATACAATGTGGGCCAATGACACCGACACGGACGACTCCATTCACGGTTCTCTGCAAAGATAGCATGCTCCATGAATGATATCACGTAACGTACAGAATGAAGACAAATGTAGGTCAATGAATACATATGGGAATTTTTTTAACGGTTTAGAAATGATTTTTTTTCTTGATATTTTTTGTTTAGATACTTAGATTTGAGTGATTATTTCTGTAAATCCAAATGTTTCAGAGGTTTTTAAACATGTTGAATCAATTTTTGCATTTAGAAATGGATTTTAAATAACAAAAAACAGTGATTTTGCAAATTTATATGGTTAGACTCCAAAAAAAAAAGTTATTTAGTAGAACACTTAGACATGAAAATAACATTTATATAATATTTAGTAGAACACTTAGACATGAAAATAACATTTATATAAAGTCTAAATGTGTTCTTTTTTACTATTTGTGTTAAAGATTTTGGGATGAAAATAAAGAAAGATTAAATTAAATTATCCCATGTGATGTAGATCAATTGATTTGTGTGGAGTTTAGTCATTATGAAGTCACATGTTCAAATCTCATTGGAAAGAGGGCTCTCGACCTAAATTAACTCAAGGTGAAGGACAGTCTGTGAATTCTCAGCTATCATCTTTTTACTGTTCAACGAATCCGGCTAGGAACGACATCTTCGTGTTAACTTACAAATGTATCATTATAAACGTATTGGCAGATATTCTGCCTATATATAGGGGTATATACAGCGGAATCATATAAGTATCATCACATATTCTAGATATATATACATAAGCCCCGCATATGCTTTATATACATATATTGCCGTGCTTCATCTGCACTGAGTAATTTAATTTCTCTCTAGTTTTCTCTGCTATATGACCTGGTTTACATAGATAGATTGCCAGCCTTCATAATTTAATTTCTATCTTGGTTTTCTGCTATTTGGCCTGGTTTGTCTTAATGGCTGTTATTTCAGGTGGAGTTCTGGAGTGCAGGCCCTTCTCCAAGAAAACAGTTCTCTGCCACAAAGTTGGAGGTGGCTCTTCTCTCAGGATTTCAGAATGGAGATGCAGCTCCTCCAATAACAATAATGGATCAGTTCATTCAGACAATCAGAATGGTGGCCAAAAGCTAACGAGAAGAAGAGAGGATGATACTTTGCCTTCACATATTGACGAGAGAAGAACCATGAGATGGTGGCTTCCTCTCTTTGGTTGGTCACAGTCTGATCAGGAACGATGGGCAGACGATGACATAAAGGAGTCGAAAACAAAAGGCAAAGCCATGGATAAGAGTTCAGATGATGAAGAAAAAGAAATGGAGGAAGTTCCAGCCAAGCGTTCCAAGTTTGTAAGGGGACGTTTGACTGCAGAGAAGGCAAAACTACCGAGGAAAAACCTTCGGGACACTTCTACGTTTCGTGACGTTATGTATCATTCTGCCATTGCTACTCGTCTTGCCTCACCAGATAACGAAGGTGATGGGTGAATACTTCGAGAAATGAAGGGCTTTCAGGAGTCTTAAATTTTAACCAGTCTTGGATTTATATCTACGATTATAGTTATTCTTGTGTAAATCAGATTCCGCTACTGCATTTGTCTACGGAACACTCTATGGTTTACTATAATATTTAAAAATAAATGAAGAAATACAATTGGTAGTGTTGGAAACATATCAACCAATATTTTTTTTCATGCAGTAACATGTAAATACATGCAATCTCTTTATTAACTGTTTGTGTAATTATGTGAATGAACTGTTTATGTAATTATGTAATCTATTCATGATCAGTTTGTGTAATTGACTGATAGATGTTATATATGTGAGCATACCCATAGAGGTGAGAGTGCAATGTGTAGTGAGTGTGTGAGAGCAAACAATACTTAGGTGTTGTGTGTAAGAGGAGAGGATGGTTGTATCGTGGGTTGGCTATTGTAATTCTCCCTTGAATAAAGAGAATACAGATTATCATTGCCCATGGTTTTTTCCACAAAAATCATTCATGTTAACACATAAATCAATTCTTATTTAAAAAAAAAAAATGATTTTTAGAATATATATATATATATATATATATATATATATATATATATATATATATGGTTTTGTTTAAACTTTTTATGTTTGGGCATTTTTAATAAAACTAATATAAATCTAGGTCAAATCACTCATTTATGTTGTTTAAATTGTATTTTTAAATGTATTCATGGATTCAACATGAAAAACCCTTAGAATACTAGAATTATACAAAATCAACCACTTAAATTTACAGTTATAACAAACTATGACCAAATTTAAAGCAAAATACACCAAAAAAATATGCCCAAAAAACATTGAATTTAAAATATAAAATAGAGGATAACTTTTTATATTTATTCTTTTTTTATTCTATTAATTTACTATGTATTTAAATTTATAATTATAATATGGTTTAATAAAACCATATACATTAATATTTCTTTTAATTAAATTTACATCAACTTTACATTATATTTATAAAACTATACCAAAAATTAATTAAGAAAATTTACACTTTTATCTCAATTATGCATAAAACATATATATTATATGTATTTAATACACATAACATATATGTTATATGTATTTAAAACATATATGCAATGTAACATATATGTAATATATTGTTATATTACATAACATATTACATATATGTAATATAAATTACATATAGCATATATGTTATATTAAGTGAGAATCTAAAAAGTGATGTTCTAATTTACTATTTTATAAAATATTATTTGATTGGTTGACAAACTAGACAAAGTATACAAGTGACTTGTATCTTTCTCTATAATTGTGTTTTCTATTGTTTAAATAAATGTTTTTTATTAAAAAAAATTTCATAAGGGAAGGAATTTATTTTGAATCAATATATTATATGTTTTTTTAATGTATAAAAGTAATGTTGTATTTTAAGTAATTAATTTAAATTTATTTTAAATTTAAATTTATTAAATAATTAAAGAGAGATTAAATTTATTAAGGTATATTTTTTTATCATTTGATATAAATGTAACAAAAAATACTTGCAGAAGAAGCAAAACAAAGCATACATAGTGATTTATGTGAAAACTTAATATAGGAAAAAAACACTGGGAAATGATAATCGGTATTCTTATTATTCAAGGGAAAATTACAATATCCAATCACTGACATACAACCATCCTCTCCTTAGACATACATAGCACACTCCAAAGTATTGCTTCTTTCTCACACACACCACACTCGACAATATTGTGTCGTGCTCACACACACCACACCCCTCACATCTATGGCTATGCTTGTATATATAGCATCTCTCAAATAATTAGACAAACTGATTATAATAAGATCCACCAATGACACAAATTTTTCATTGAAGAGTGCATGCATGCACATTCTAAATTTAGCTAATGTGCATGTCCATGTTACCGCATGGGAAATTGGTTGGCACTTTTTCAACAATATCTACCTTGACAACAATTTACCTGATATATCATGCCCGAATTAATTCATTACCTTTTCTCCAAGCCAAGAGAATCCAAACACCATTGTAGCTTCTCTAACAAAACCGGTTTCGTAAACATGTCTTCAAAATTCACTTTTGTATGGACCTTTTCCAGAGCCACTCCCCCTTTATCAACAACATGTCTTACAAAATGGTGTTTACCCCCTTCATCAACATGTCTTACAAAATGGTATTAAATAGAAATATCTTTCGTCTTATTGTGATAAGATGGATTTCTAGCCAAATGAATAACACTTTGACTATCGCAAAATACTTTCACCTTGTCCTGCATCCTTCCCAACTCAACAAGAAAACCTTTTAACCAAATTTCCTCCTTGCATGCATGTGAAGAAGCCATATATTTTTCCTCAGTAGTAGATAAAGAAACTAGAGTAAAGACATATCTTGAAGTGGATTTCCTTTTGTCCAAGTCACCCGTAAAATATGAATCTACATAACTGCAAATTGAATCATTGGAACCATCATAGGTGATAGAATAATTATTTGTGCCTCTAAGATACCGAAGCACCCATTTTACTGTTGCCCAATTCTCTTTACCTGGATTTTCCATGTATCTATTGAAAACACCAACTGCATGTGAAGTATTTGGTCTAGTACTCACCATCGCATACATGAAACTTCCTACTACATTAGCATGTGGTACACAAGACACATAATCATTTTCTTCGTCATTACTAGGACATCAAACTGAAGAAAACATGAAATGGGAAGCCAAAGAGATTTGTACGGGTCTCACATTATTCATATCGAATCTCATAAGTATTTTTTCCTCATATTTCTATTGTGATAACCACAACGTACCATTTTTCATGTCTATGTGCATGTCCATGCCCAAGATTTGTTTTTCTACTCCTAGATCTTTCATATCAAATGCCCTAGCCAAGTTAGCCTTTAACCTGTTGATTTTGTCCATACTTTTGATTTCCACAACCATATCGTCAACATATAACACAAAAATAATTAATATGCCATTTTCCAACTTTTTAAGGTAAACACGGTGATCATATTCACTTTTTGTAAAATCTAGGCTCACCATGAAGGAATCAAACTTCTTGTACCATTTCCCAGGAGTTGTCTCAGGCCATATAATGACTTCTTGAGTTTGCAAACAAACCTCTTATTGTGATCTTGAACAAACCCTTCTGGTTGTTTCATATATATATCCTCATCCAAATCTCCATGTAGAAACATTTTTTTTTTAACATTTAGCTTCTCTAACTCAAGATCAATTAAAGAAATTAGTGCTAACACAACACAAACTAAAACGATCTTCACAACTGGTGAAAATATCTCATGAAAATCAATACCTTCCTTTTGAGAATACCCTTTTGCTACCAATCTTGCTTTATACCTTTCAACTTTATCATCAACACCATTTTTTAGTTTGTAGACCCATTTACAGCCGACAACCTTCCTTTCCTTTGGAATTTCTACCAGGTCCCATGTTTTATTCCTCTCTAAGGCATCCATTTCTTCTTTTATAGATTTTTTCCATTGAGCACTATCAGATACCTTGATTTCTTTCCGATAACAATTAGGTTCTCCATCAATAGAAACCAAAGCCATGGATGAAACATGATCATCATACCTTGTAGGAGGATTCCTAACCTGTGTAGATATCCTTAGAGATGGTTGAGGCATGTCCTTAGTTTCGTGGATATTTTTTTCATATTCATATTATTCTTCTGGAACTTCTTCATTCTCCTCCCTTTCTAAAGATGGATGAGTTTCCAACTGAATTTTATAAACTTGCGATACATACTCTTGCATCACTTCAACATCTACCAATTCTGATTTTAAGAGTGAGGATTCATCAAATACTACATCTCTGCTAATGATGAGTTTGTGGGAAGTAGGATCCCACAATATGTACCCCTTAAATCCATCACCATAACCAACAAAGACATATCTCTTTGATCTAGGATCTAACTTAGAACGTTGATCTTTAGAAATAAGAGCATAAACATCATAACCAAATATTCTCATATTTGAATAATCACATGAATGACCTATCCATACCTCTTCTAGAATCTTACAGTGTATTGCAATTGATGGTGATTGATTTATCAGATAGCATGTTGTAAGAACTGCTTCTTCCTACAATACATGTTGCAACTTGGCATTAATGAGCATGCTCCTTTCTCTCTCTAGAAGAGTCTTATTCATGCATTCAACAACACAATTTTGTTGAGGAGTATAAACCGTGGTCTTATTTATTTTGATCCCATCTTCCTTGCAAAAGCTTTCAAATTCCACAGATGTGAACTCACCTCCATTATTTGTTCTTAAACACTTGATTAACATGTCATTGCTCTTTTCAACCAAAGTTCATAATTGCTTAAAAGTATTAAATACATCATCTTTTCTTTTAAGTAAATAGACCCAAACCTTTCTAGAGTAATCATCTATAAATGTCACAAAATACGACGATCCTCCAAAATAAATTGTACTGGATGGACCCCAAAAATCTGAATGAATGCAATCAAGAATACCTTTTCTTATATGCCTTCCTGTTTTAAACTTGTGTCTACAAAGTTTTCCAAAAACACAATACTTGCAAAAATTGAAATTCAAAAACTTTAAACTTGGAAGTGACTTGTGATCAACCAGTACCTTAAGCCCTTTCTCTCTCATATGACCCAAATGTTGATGCCATAAACTAATAGAGTCACTTGCACCTTCAGATGCTACCACTGCTTGATTTACTTTTGTCCTTCCTTCAAAATGATCAAGGTTGTCGATCCTCTTTTCCTTCATGACTACTAATATGCCTTTGGAAACCTTTAGTACTCCACCTTGAGTTGTACACTTGTAACCAACAAAATCTAGAACTCCCAAATATATCAAGTTCTTTCTAAGTTTGGGTACATGCCTTACATCTGTTAATGTTCTTATTGGACCATCGTGCATTTTAATCTGGACACTACCAACTCCAACAATTTCACAAGAAAAATCATTTCCCATAAAAGAAACACCATCATCAATATATTGGTAAGTTGAGAACCAATTTCTACGAAGACACATGTGGTTGGACGCACCAAAATCTAACAACCAATGTTGATATTGATGTGAAACATCACAAGTAGACAATACCTTGTCAACCATACCTGAACCGGAACCTGAACTTGTTTCAACTAAATTAGCTTCATTTTCTTCTTTTGTGGAGTCCTCCTTGGATGCATTATGTCCTTTCCAACAATCCTTCTTGAGATGCCCATATTTTCCACAGAACTAACATTTATGCTTACTTTTCTTTCCTTTTGACCTAGACCTTGATGTACCTCTCTAATTTTCCTCTCTTTCTGTAGATCGACCTCTGACCAACATTTCTTCTATTGTTGAGGTTTCTTTACTGGACCTTCTCCTCATCTCCTCATACAACAGAGCCCCACAACAATGTCACAATCAATGGCATATGTTGAGATCAACCACATAGATGTGACCAGATGATCCCATGACTCTAGAAATGAACACAATAGTGTAATTGCCTTGTCCTCATCTTTGTACTTTACTTCCATACTAGATAATTGAAAAAACGGTGTATTGAAAACATTCAAATGATCAACAATTTTTGTACCTTATTTCATACGTAAGCTATACAACTGCTTCTTGAAGAAGATTATGTTCATCAAGGAATTTTTCATATATAGACTCTCCAATTTGTTCCATAAACATGTTGTTGTC
This sequence comes from Picea engelmannii, assembly GCA_009831015.1. Classification (NCBI taxonomy): domain Eukaryota; kingdom Viridiplantae; phylum Streptophyta; class Pinopsida; order Pinales; family Pinaceae; genus Picea; species Picea engelmannii. The sequence continues at coordinate 182,339 of ML787627.1, forward strand.
TCCACTCCAATGATGTTAAACAATACTTCATATTCTAGACACAAACGAATGGTACTAAGGGCTATTGCATCCATATATTCATAGTCTTCATCTGTCATGTTTGTTGGTTCTTTGACTTTCCCACCAAATACTTTTGCAATCCTTGTTGCAAAAAAAAATCTCGCATCTTGAGCTTCCATAGCTCAAAGTTATTCTTGTCGTTGAATTTCTCCACCCTAAACTTAGAACTCTGCACTTTCGTCATTAGAAGAAAGCCACCAAAAAAACCCACAGCTTATAATAAACCAAGATTTTTAATATAGAGAAATAAACTTATATTTCAAAGTGGAACCAAAGAGATTGAACCCAAACAAGGTTTAATCCAAAAAAATATTTAAAATATATTTTAAAACCTTTTAGGACATTCACCTTTTTAAACAAATAAACATCCCCCTCTTAAAAAATAAACTCACTTCATTTATTTATAAAATACGATACTTTATAACTCCACCCATTTATTATAAAGATCATTTATATGATATATGGTGGGAGAGTAAGATGCAAGTTGATCTTGTTCAAAAGGGTAAAGTAATCTCTTCTTGGGATAAATTTACTAAGGCCATAAGAAAACAATTATATTCACTAGCTTATATGCAAACGACAATTATAAAATGACAACATCTAAGACAAGGTAAAGGCTAAAATATCCAAGCATATACACATGAATTCAAAAATAAGAAGGCATTATACTTAGGAATTTTGTCGTATACTCGAGAAACTCTTCTTAAATATATTGGTGGCATGCACTCATATCTTCGACACAGTATCTTAATGTTTAACCCTACTAACATTGATAATGTGTTAGTATAAGCTACACATCTGGAGGTTAGTAAGGGGAAACATGTGATTGAATATAAAAATCCATACAAGTTCAAGAAGAAACCGAAAGGAAAATGGAAGAGTAAGAATTCATCTACAGTAAAGAAAGATGAGGGAAGACCTACATGTTCCCACTATAAGAAAAAGGGACATGAGGAATCACAGTGTTGGAAGATGCATCCAGAATTATGACCAAAGAAGTTCAAGGATAAAGGGAAGAAGAAGATTTTTGCATCAACTCGACAAGATCTCAGATCATATTCCAAGGATGAATCTAAGATCATGGAAATAGGAAGAAAAGGTATATCGGCTATCAATTATAATTCTTCAGTTCATTCTTCTAAATTGGAAAGTGTTATTGATCAAATGAAAAGAAGTGAGCTTTTCCATGTCATGGTTATAGTCAAGCATACAAAGGTAGACACTTTATTTGACAATGGATCTCAAGTTAACTTAATATCTGAAGCAATTGTTAAGAAGTTGGGTTTAAAGATGATGCCTCATAAAAATACATATCCATTAGGTTGGGTGTGTAAGATGTTAAGTTGCAGGTAATGAAATAGTGTAAGATCAAATTTGCAATTACATCTAATTTCTTTGATGAGATAGAACTGCATGCTATGCCTCTTGATATTTGTGGCATTGTCTTGGGTAGTCCATATATATTTGATAGGAAAGAAATATTCTATCATGAAGAAAATAAATATCACCTTTTCAAATATGGGGTTGAATTTATTGTTAGAGTTCATCAAATCAAAACTAATGTTTCTTTAGTGAGCACAAGGCAAATGAAGAGACTCATGAATGCAAGTAAATTTTTTGTTTTCATGATAGTGAAATAGAAATAAGAAGATATATCTGATTCTTTATCATGTTGTGGTCGAGGTTGTAAACAAGAGTTCGTTAAAATTATATCTAACTATGATGAGTTATTTCAGGAACCTAAAGAGTTTCCTCCTAAGAGAGACGTGGAACATGAAATCTATTTTCGGTAGGATGCTCCTCTTCATAACATTGGTATGTATAGATCATCAATACTAGAGAATGCAGAGATAAAGAAGAATGTTTAGGGATTGCTCGATAAATAAATTGTAAGGCCAAGTTCCTCTCCATGTGGATCTCCTATTGTATTAGCTCTGAATAAAGATGGAACGTGGAGGATGTGTATTGACTTCCGAGCACTAAACAATATTACAGTAAAGAACCATTAAACTCTTCCCAAAATTGATGATTTGTTGGATCAGTTAAAGAATGTTGTTTATTTCACTAAGTTGGACTTGAGAAGTGGTAACCATTAGATCAAAATTGCAGAAAGTGATATATGGAAAATTGCTTTCAAGACAAAGCAGGGGTTGTTTGAATGGTTGATTATGCCATTTGAGTTATGCAATGCAAATGCAATATTTATGAGGGTCATGAACAATGTGTGCAGGCCTTACATAGATTATTTTGTTATTGTCTACTTAGATTATATATTGATCTCTAGTTGAAGATGGGAAGATCATATAATGCATGTCAAGATAGCCTTTGAGCTCTTGAAGAAGCAGAAGTTGTATGTAAAAAATTCTAAATGTGAATTTAGTAAAACTTCTCTGGTATATTTGGGTTACATTATAGGGAATGGTTAGATAAAGATAGATCATGCAAAATTAGAAGTCATTCTGAATTGGCCCAAGCCAACTACTACTACAGAAGTCAAGAGCTTCTTAGGAGTAGTACAGTACTGGAGGAAATTTATTTCTAATTTATCTTTCATAACATCTCCTATGCATGCATTAACAAGTGTTAAAGGTGTCTTTCAATGGGGAGGCAAGCAACATAAATCCTTAGAGACATTGAAGGAAAAGATAAGCAATGCACCGGTTTTTTCTCTACCATATCTACATCAACCATTTGATATTCAAACCGATGCAAGAGTATATTCCATGGGAGTAGTCTTCATGCAACGAGGAAAACCTATATGTTATCATTCTGAGACTTTTACTCAAGAAGTAATTAACTATCCAACATATGATAAGGAATTATATGCATTGGTACAAAGTGTGAAGAAATGGAATCATTACTTAATGGGAAAGGAGACAATAATTCATACAAATCATCATCCATTATAGTATTTGGAGCCATAGACCAAGCTAAAATGATCACGACATTTCAGGTGGATGGATTTCTTACAACAATTTCATCTAGTAATCAACTATAAGAAAGGTATTCTTAATAAGGTTACATATATGTTGTCAAGGCCATTGATTAATGCAACTGTAATACTAAGGTATAATCCTTTAGCTCATGAAAGTTATACTGAACAATATGCTAAGGATGAATATTTTAAATATATATGTGAAGCATTAACTATTGGAAATCAACATTTAGATTATTATATGCATGAAAATGTGTTATATCATCTTGGAAAACATTGTATACCCAGAGATGGAAGAGCAAATGTAATTAGAGAAACTCATACATCTCTCATTTTTGGTCATTTTTGGGTTGGTAAGACACTAGCACATTTGTGTAGATATTGTTATTGGCCTAGAATGAATGAGTTAGTTTCCAATTATATAAAAGGGTGTGTTATGTGTGCCACAATAAAATCTAGCAATAGACATTTGGGCTTATATATGCCACTTCCAGTACCTTCTTAGCCATGGGAAAGTATATCCATGGATTTTTTAGGGGGTTTTCCAATCTCTAGGATGGGTCACGATTATTTATATGTTGTTGTGGAGTGATTCAATGTATCTTAATGCCATGCAAGAAACATTTCAGTGTAGAAAAAACATCACATATGTTTTTTACTAATGTATGGGTTCATTTTGGGTTGTTTACATCTATTATATCAGATCGAGACTCTCACTTTTTGGAAAATTTTTGGTCTCATTTATGGGAGATGATGGACACTAAGCTAAAGAAGAGCACAACTTTTCATCTGCAGACAGATGGACAAACAGAGGTGGTAAAAAAAATAGTTGTACATCTACTTCGAGAATATTGTAGCAAGCATCCTAAGTTATGAGATGAACAATTTCCTTATGTACAACATGCATATAATTATTCCATGCATTCTTCTACTTAGATAAATCCTTTTGAAGTATGTTTGGGGTACTTTCCTAAATCACCTATGGAATTTTATTTTGGAGAAGCAAGTAAAGAATATGGACAAGATGATACAGATAAATCTAAAAGGTTCATTCAAAAGATCCTGCGGGCACATCAAGTAGTACATGAACAATTGGAGAAGAGCCAAGCCAAGTATAAGGCAAGGAATGATAAACATTGGGTTGATCATCAGTTTGAAGTCAATGATCAAGTATGGCTACATATTGAAGAAATGATAGAATGAAGGGTGAAGGTAAAAGTCTAAGGCCAATCTGATATGGTCCATTCAAGATATTAGAAAATATTGGTACCGATTCTTTTCATTTAGATATACCAGCTTACATGCAAATGTATTCTGTGGTAAATCTTGAGAATTTGAAGATTTATGAGCCTCCTATGATTATGGATGAAGATGAAAGTATGCAGGTTCCAGTAGTTGATGATTTTCTCCGGACTATTTAGATGAGCTACACGAATATGTTATTCTCGACAGAATAATCAAGATTTCACAGTGAGGTGATGTGGAATATATTCGAGTTGGTCTGATAGGGGTGAAACCAAGTAAATAAAAGTCGGTGGAGATCAAAAGGGTGAGGAAAATTTACCCTCACTTAGTTGTTGAGTAATCAAAACTTTTGGCGGTCTAACAGGCTTCCAATGGGGAGGAATGATCTAGGAGGATCCATAACACTCATAGAGGTCCAAGAGGATATGGAAGGCTCACATAGGTCAAAAAAGGTTTAGAAATGCTCAAAATTTTACCATATAACATTGTTGAACAAACATCATAGATGTTATTTACTAATGTATGGGTTCATTTTCGCTTGCCTACATCTATTGTATCAGATCGAGAATCTCACTTTTTGGGAAATTTTTGGTCTCATTTATGGGAGATGATGGACACTAAGCTAAATAAGAGCACAACTTTTCATCTGTAGACAGATGGAAAAACATAGGTGGTAAACAAAACACTTGTACATCTACTTGGATAATACTATAGAAAGCATCCTAAGTTATGGGATGATCAGTTTCCTTATGTGCAACATGCCTATAATCATGTCATTCATTCTTCTACTTCAAAAACTCCTTTTGAAGTATGTTTGGGGTACTTGCCTAAATCACCTATGGAATTTGATTTTGGAGAAGAAAGTAAAGAATATGGACAAGATGATACAGATAAATATAAAAGGTTGATTCAAAATATCCAACAGACACATCAAGTAGTACAGGATCAATTACAGAAGATCCAAGCCAAGTATAAGGCAAGGCATGATAAACATCGGGTTGATCATCAGTTCAAAATCGGTGATCAAGTATGGTTACATATTGAAGAAATGATAGAATGAAGGGTGAAGGGAAAAGGATAAGGTCAATTTGATATGGTCCATTCAAGATATTAGAAAAGATTGATAATATTGTCTTTCATTTAGATCTACTATCTTACATGCAAATGTATTCAGTGGTAAATATTAAGAATTTGAAGCTTTATGAACCTCCTATGATTATGGATGAAGATGAAAGTATGAAAGTTCCAGTAGTTGATGATTTTTCTCCAAACTATTTAGACAAGCTATAGGAAGATGTTATTCTTGACAGAAGAATCAAGAATTCACAGCGAGGTGATGTGGAATATCTTAGAGTTGGTCTTAAAGGGGTGAAACCAAGTAAATAAAAGTCGATGGAGATCAAAAGGGTGAGGGAAATTTACCCTCACTTAGTTGTTGAGTAATCAAAACTTTTGGTGGTATAAAAGGCTTCCAATGGGGAGGAATGATCTAAGAGGATCCATAATGCTCATAGAGGTCCAAGAGGATATGGAACACTCACAGAGGTCAAGAAATGTTTAGTAATTCTCAAACTTTTACCATCTAAAATGTTCTTGAAAAGGACATCAATGCATAGAGTTCGGAGATATCTTTCCAACGACACAAAAATCACCTCAAACGGAGTTCATATGCAAAAGATTTGGTTGGTCAAAGTTTAGGTCAAAACCAATGAAAAAAGGCAAAAGTCAATAGGGTCAAAGGTGGTACATGTCACCACTGAAAGGGTGACACATGGTACGATTGTAATATTGTATGATGTTGATGTGGCCACACCATGGGGTGCCATTTGGCACACCATACGTATGCCTGAGCAGGTAATGTGGAATACCATACATTTAGGTGGATCAATCATATGTTGCCATGTGGAAGCCTCCCATTGGCCATTAATGGGTAAGGTTTGTTAAAATTTGTGTTGGATCCTGGAGGATCGAACACGAGTCTCTCACCTACCAAACCATTTGTCTAACCGTTACACTATATGATTTCCACTTAACCATATATGGAAGTGAATATTATTGAATTAATCTAAAGTTTCGTTTGACAGGAAAAGGACTGAGGGCTATATCCCCCGACCCATGGTTCGTTTGAAACCCATATAACCATACACTATATTCGTGCATGGGGTTGTTGAAACTATATTCATATTACCACACATATGTTATTTATAACATATGGTTTAAACAAACACCATAAAATATGGCAAGGTCAACAGGGTTTGACCCTAAAACCTACCACATATATGCCAATAACATAACCTTTGCACCAAAGGTGCAGGTTTGTTATGGAACCCACCTAAACAATAATTAAAGAGTGCCATAAACTCTGGATGGGAGGTTAGGGGTTGTTCCCTATTTAATGGGTATGTGGATCGAGGCAAAGGACTCACAAATCAATTGCATAGTACAATGTCTCGAAGTTCATGCCCGAGGGTAACTATACTTGGAGGTTGCACCATAATGCATGCCACAAGATTTCAGCTCAGAATTTTATGAACTTTATACTCATTTTTATCAAAATTTTGCAAGGAATTTGATGGTGCACTATGTTTCTGATTTTTAGCAACGTGTAAAAAGGTCATTGTAAAAAAAAAGCATTTGAGCATTAATAAAGAGGTCTCTATTGGAAGCAGACCTGGAGACATAGCCCAAATTGGGTGAATTTCATTATCAAACTTGTGTATTTGATTTCAATATTGTTGTTCTATTTTCACTAAGTTTTTTTTTTTTGCTTACTAGTTTATTTGTGACTTATGAGACTAGCTTGTACCTAAGAAACCACGAATCAGGAGCATCTAAGCCATCAAAATCACCCAAGGATCGCACCCTTCCTGAGCCACACCAACCCTTAACATGGCTAGATTTTTTTTTCCCCGCAAGTTTCGAACCGGTGACTTAACATCACGAAGTGCCTTAACAGCACACTCCATCACCGAATGTCCTACAGCACGGGGACCTAATCCGCCAAGTTATTTGCAAGTTGTTTATCATTAAAGTGTATTTGGATAGATAAGTAATTTGCATGTATTTTCCAATCAGTCAAGCGATCACTATTATTTTGAAGGTCAAGTAGATGTTATTATGTTTTAAAGATTAATAAGAATCTAAGGATTTTTCAGATCAGTAATTGTACTATGAAATTAGATACGCAACTAGTGCATAGCCTTCTAGTGAAGAAATTCTTGTTATGAAACCACTTTCTCAACAATTATACATTTCTAAAAATACACATGAGCATATCCACTCTCCTCCTAAATTTGACTCACAATTTATTGAATGGGTAAGAACTCCTACTTTTGTCATTAAACAATAGAGAGGTCAAGAGTGAAATATTATAGGTCCATTGTCCTTACTTAGACTGGACACCAAATAAATGTTAAATGCAGTCAGGTGGATGAAAGCGATATAACATCACTTCAAGGTAAGTTATCTAACCAAACTATTCATTATTAATAACACAAAATTATTAAAGAATATTTTGAATCAAAATTTGATCAAGCTAAATGTCGTTTATTTATATCTTTGTTAAAATATAGGATTTTGATTGTTGTTAGGACAATTTTAGGCATTAAATATTTAAAATTTGAAAAATAAGTAATCATATTTTTATAATACTCATGGATTATTTTCATAAAATTGGTAAGAAAACTCATTCTCAAGACCATAATGCAATTCAATGTGTATTGTAACAAACAATTGTTAGCAAGATCACAAGAAACCATTTTTTGTTCAAACAAACATCTCATCTCATTAAATTTAATGTTAAAACACTTCGATTATTCCATTAGACGAGATAGCCTCGACATAGAGGGACAAACAAATTTTTTTTCCTTCACCAGTAGGATACCTCATTCTAACATGAAGTTAATTGGTGCAATTAAGGTACCGGTACACAAATTTTGGCATGAGAACACTAGATCTTCTTCCAACCAAAAGGATATACTAAACTTGAGGAGGGGTTCTAGGGACTGTGAAATCCACATTAAACACTTTCTTGACATGACACATATAGAATTATATGAGAGATTAAGGAATGAGCATAATGTGCTTAACATGGGCCAAATATCTTTCAATAAATGCAAGCCTTGGTATGTTCAAATAAACACAATATATAATGCATGTTGTTGTATATACCACATTGAATATGGTTATTATCTCTCTCTCTCTCTCTCTCTCTCTCTCTCTCTCTCTCTCTCTCTCTCTCACACACACACACACACACACACACACACACATTTCATGTTTTTCATAACACTCGTGTGTAGGAATGCTGATCTATATTGACACTAACATCACTTATAGACTTTATTCATAACATCATGTGTACAAGGCCAGAGGGTTATTCATATTATCAAAACGCTTTCTTAAATGGGACATACCCCATGTGTGGTGGAATGTCATTATAGAGAAAGTGCATACATGTGAGCGATGAGTATGAATTGGGGAGGAAGGACGTTGACCTACAAATCTTCAAATATGTCATTTGTGATGGAGGAAGGAATGAAAGAAAATAGATACAATTGGTGGAATCACATGTTAGTAATGTGTACTTAAATGGTATCTTTTATTTTATGTTACAGTTTAAAATGTCATGGGGGGCAATTATTTTAATAATGAACATATATATGTCTTTATTATTGTCCCATTAGGTGCAATTCTATGAATTTATCATTGATTTCTTTGAAAATAACTAACAATATGTTTAGCACGTCCTTGTGGCTCAGTGGAAGGACAAAAATTTTAGAATATGCAATGATACATTTCTCATTAGTACTATATTATTAGTGGTTTATCTTGTTCAAAACTACACCTTTAACCACCACAAATGACCTACTGAGGGAATCCTTTGACTCTAACTATGTGTATATGTACCACTAGTATTTTTTAGCACCAAATATGGCTCTCAGGGTCCTTGACATGGCTAGGGGAGGAAACATGAATGTTAGGCCCTAAAGGAATATTATATCCATCTAATTCCAAGAAGGATACCTTAAAAAACCACACATGGACCCTTGATGGTTTCATTGTCCTCTGATTGGGTATCTCAGTGCCACAAGCTATTTTTGGGTAGTAGTTATGTGTCCTGGGGTGTTGGAAATGATCTAGGGAAGAAGGCCATGCCTTAGTTCCTAAAGAAATAACTGGGGCATATAAAGAAATGAACAATTCCTTGAAGCACAACAGATTAAATATTGAGGGTATCCTTGGCCTTTGAGAAAGGATGTTAGTTCCCTCACAACGTTTTGATCATTGCGTATTAGTCTCAATATTGAGCACCATGAACAACACCTAAAAACCATGACACAAGCCCTCTTTAGGGATTCTTTGACATAGCTTCTCAGGATCAAGTGTCATGAACAATACCAACAAAGGTCAAGTACCTTGATATTGTTGAGGGGGGAAACCAAAGCCTTTGTTGAAATACAAAGCTTCTAGGCATCTAGGGCCAAACATGACACCTCGAACCACCACACCTTACCTCTCTAGAACCTAGATGTGAACTAACCCATGACTTAAGCGCTAAAGGAAGATTAAACCAATCGAAATTCAATATATCTCATTCGTTAGTGGTTATTATAATTTATATTTTCTTCTCCAATTATAAATTCTATAGGTTCAAAAGCAATTTCTATAATAATCTTATATATTCATTTCCAAACATTTTGTCTAAGATCTATTCAAAATTTGATTGTATTACAATGAAATCCATTGTTCTCTTTAATAATTCAATATATCAATGTTCTTCTTAAGAAGATGAAGCATTTTCAAAAAAAGAAATAAAATTTCTTTAGCCATGTATCATTTTTCAAGCATGAAAAACAAGAGATGAGACCTATATAAAAATGGGTAGATCTTAATCACATCATATCCCTTAAACCCTAATAATAATAACTTTTCTAACTATGCATTACATCCATAAATCCCAAAGTTCAAAGCATAAGATTCTCTAATAGAGTGAAAACATGTAGGTAAATAAAATAGCATCCATCCCTTCCCTCCCTAAATAATTTATTTATTTAACTTTTAGTTACTTGATCGATGAAGATCGAGTATCCTTAGACACTAAACCAATGGGAGAGGATATCTCTATGGTCCATTGAGCAACTAAATTTTGGTTGTTGACCAAAAATTGGGATGTTAAACATGTATTAATCTTATAGCAAACTTCTTTTAATTTTCTAGCAAGTTTTCATCATACGATACAAGGACTAAGAGTTCCCATCACTACAGAATTTTGATTTTTGGATGATCTGAGTACTAAGAGTTCCCATCATATAGAATTCTTATTTTTGGATGATCTAAGTCACTTCAAGGACTAGGAGTTCCCATCAATATAGAATTATGATTTTTGGATGATCTGAGTGAAGAAATTTGATGTCCCCAAGCAGGTTTCAATCACTCCTTATCACTCCCATTGTTTAATGCCCAACCCATGAACAAAAAATCCATCATATAACATTTATTTAAATTATGGAAATGAAATTGTTGAATTTGAAACACAAGAGATGATTTCTTTGATTAGAAATTAAATGCAGAAATAACCCAACAATAATTGAACACAGTACATAAAAAAAAATTGTCCAAAATGACCCAGGAAAAACCCCCCAGGGTGGGGGAAACCTGTTCTTATGAGAGGGCATCTTATTTTATTAAATTCCAAGAATCTGGAAATTACATTTGCAACAGAAAATTAAATACACAGTAGAGATAACTTATCTCTCTTTTCCACGGACAAACTTCCATGGAAAACGTTCCAACAACCTCCTCGAATTATGAGCCCAAAAAACTCATAAATTTCGTACGTTGTATGGATAACACTGTACAAAAAACACTCTATGGACTTCGATTTATGTGCAGACTATATGGATCCGTACATACGTACTGATTCAATTAATGTTGTACGACTGCCTCGATTTCCATGCATAATTTACCTCGAGTTTTGTGCATAAATCTGTACTATATGAACTAGTTATTTTTTTCATTTATTGTTGGTATTTACCTTAATTTTCATGCCCAACTTTGCATGGAAATTCTTGCCTCTTTTCTGGAAATGATCTTCTTCCGTCTCTTCTTCAATCTTCTCTCTCTTCAGCGAATGCTTGTGTGTGTTCTCTCAATGGACTCATGAGAGACATTTAATTGTCTCTTTCCCCTCTTGACCTTCCATATTCGCAAAGTGACTTTTGGGTGTCCACATGATCCAATGGCTCATAATGAATTAGATCAACGATGGAAAATAAAGTGCACATGAAAATCTCTTTTTAATATTTAATTCACCCAACTTAAATAAAAGACCCACTTAGCTTTTATTTGCTAAGTCACTTTGACTTTATGAAATAAAAGGGGTTCACATTTAAAGTGGTCACATTTCCCTAGGAAAAGAGACCAAGCCTAAGGAACACCAGTTACCTCGGTATAAAAATTAACACTCCCTCTTACTGAGGAAGGTGCTACTTACCACCCCCATCTTGTCCCTAAAATAAATATGCTTTCCTCTCAGAAGATACTTTGTGAGGATGCCAACCACTTGCTCATCTGTAGACACATATTGAAACTTCACAGCTCCTCTCTGAACATGATCATGAATGAAGTGATATCGGATCTCAATATGTTTTGACCTATCATGAAATACCAGATTCTCTATGAGTTTTAAACAATTCTGATTGTCGCAATAAATCATTGTAGGCCCCAAATCCTATTCGAAAAAACCTTTCAACAATTTGCGAAGAAAAATGGCCTCACATGAGGCCTGGTGTGCAGCCATATACTCTACTTCATCTGAGCTCAAAGAAACAAACTTCTTCTTTCGACTAAGCCATGACACAATAGCCGAACCTAATCCAAAACAACAACTTGAAGTGATCTTCCTATCTAAAACTAAACCTTCCCAATCTAAATCTATGAATCCTGCGAGTCTCACTCCATCACCATGAACATAATTCAGACCATAGTCAATAGTGCCCATCAAATACCGAAGCACATGTTTTGCATCTATTCAGTTTACTCTCATGGGCTCCACCATAAACTGACTAAGAGTATTAACTGCAAAACAAATATTTGGTCGCGTATTGACCAAATACATCAAGGAACCAATGAATTGACAATATAATGTAGGATCCACCAACCCGGAATAAGATGACTAAAGCTCCTTCCCGTTGGTGGCCATGGGAGTGGACATGGGTTTGCAATCGCCCATGTGAAATCTACTCAGAATATCAATTGTATATTTTCCCTGTCCCAGGAAGATATGCCCCTCTTCCTACCACACCTCCAACCCCATAAAGTAATGCATCGGCCCTATATTCTTCATTTCAAACTCTGAGGCAATATCCCTCCTACAGCCCTCAATAAGTTTCTCTGCACCTGTAATGAAAAAATCATCAAACATAGAGAATAAGCACAAGCATCTCACCATCAACAACGATGTAATACAAATTGGGGTTTGCATCACACTTCATGAAACCCATATGCTGAAAGTATGCATCAATGCGAGAATATCAAGCTCTGGGAGATTTCTTTAGACCATACAATGCCTTTTTCAAGCGACAAACATGGGACTCTCCATTGTAAGCCTTGAAACCAAGTGATTTCTCAACATAAATCTCCTCCTGAATAATGCCATGGAGAAAGGTGGTTTTGACATCCATATGGTGAATCTTCCACCCCATCTCTGTTGCCATTGAAATAACAAATTGAATTGAAGTATATCGAGCTATGGGAGAGAAGGTCTCACTGTAATAAACTCCCTTTCTTTGTGAGAACCCTCTCACCACAAATTGAGCCTTGTACTTTTCAATACTTCCATCCGCAGCATACTTTATCTTATAAACCCATTTGGAGGATATCATTGATTTCCCATTAGGCCTAGGTACAACCTCCCACACATCATTTTACATGACATATGCATACTCCTCCACCATGGCTTCCCTCCAAACCTGTTTTGTGGCTTCCACCTTATAGCTAGAAGGCTTGGACTCTGTAATACCTGTCACCATCGCTACATAACTACAGAATCTCTCTGATGGCCTGCTCTCTCTGGTGGAATTTCTCAGATTCCCTATTGTCTCAGCTTCTTTTAAGGTGTCTTGAAGCCACTTGGGCTTCCTCTTCCTTGAAATATCCTCCTCATCCTCACCCGAAGAAGATACCCCTGAAAGATGACCAACTGAGCCTGGTGACCCAGTACTCTGAACATCTATACATGTGCCTGTAGAACCTGAAGTGTCATGTGAGATATCAACCAGAGGACTAAATTGTGAATTTCTTGGCGAGCTGACCTGTGGACTTCCCTATGAGCCAATCTGTATTGTGACCACTGGTGAACCTATAATCCTTGACACCCCAGTTCCTCCCATGCTAGAACTTTGAGTCCCAACTCCCTATACTTGACTTCCATGCTGCTGAGAAGTTGAAGGTTGTCTCTCCTCTAACTCTCATGACCTCCTACAATCCCTCTCCTCCTCAAACTTCTCATCCCTTTGAACAACAACCCTCCTGAGTTCAAGGATGTAAATTCGATAGGATTTATAAGTCTCACTGTAACCCACAAATAAACCCTTTTCATTTGTGGGTTCCATCTTCATCCTCTTCTCTTTGGGAACATGAGAGAACGTGATACATCAAAAAATCATCAAATGCTCAACATGAGGCTTCTGCCCAATGAAAGCCTCTTAGGGTCTCCTCCTGAACAAAATCATCCCAAAGCCTTTCCCAGGAAGGCAAGTTCTCACGCCCCACAATCACCTGAATAAACATAGCCCATGGTTTTGACACACCATTCAAGGTTGTATGAACAAGATTGGCTTCTCCCACTGCCTCCCCTACTGCTAACCAATCATCCCTTACTTGTGTGATTTGATTAAGGTATGAAGTAACTCCTTCACTCTTGGTCATCTGGATACTTTTCATCTTTTCCCTCAACACCATCTGCATGTTCTCATTTGTGCTTTGATACATACGAGTCAAAGCCTCCCACATCTGATATGCATGCCCTGTATTGCTGACGTGTGGAACTACATGGTCTTTTATGGCATCAAGAATGATCATTTTCTCCTTAACATCATTTTTATTGAAGGTTGCTAATGTTGTTGCATCTGTGGGTACTGCAACAGGATTCATGGTAGTACTTTCAACAATGTCCCAAAGTTCATTTTCTTGGAAAAGTAAAATGATTCTTGCCTTCCATGGACAAAAAATTGTTGCCCCTTCTAGCCTATCCTCCCACCTCAAACCTGTAGCCATATTGTTGAAGAAAGAAAGCCCAAACCACCACTCAACAAATCTGCCCACAAAATTTTACTTGCTGATATAAAAATTTTGAGTGTTAATAACTCACTTCCTAGGTGTTTTAAGGTTGATCTAGTCACCAAAGCTCTGATACCATGAAGAAATTTAATGTCCCCAATCAGGTTTCAATCACTCCTTATCACTCCCATAGTTTAATGCCCAACCCATGAACAAAAAATTCATCATATAACATTTATTTAAATTCTGAAAATGAAATTGTTGAATTTGAAACACAAGAGACAACTTCTTTGACTAGAAATTAAATGCAGAAATAACCCAACAATAACTGAACATAGTACACACAAAATTTTGGTCCAAAAATGACCCAGGAAAAGTCCCGGGGTGGGGGAAACTTGTTCTTCTGAGAGGGCAACTTCTTTTATTAAATTTCAAGCATCTGAAAATTACATTTGCAGCAGAAAATTAAATACAGAGCAGAGACAATTTATCTCTCTTTTCCCAAGACAAACTTCCTTGGAAAATGTTCCAACAACCTCCTCGAATTTTGAGCCCAACAAACTCAGAAATTTTGTACGATGTACGGACATCATTGTATGGACTTCGATTTATGTGCATGTTGTATAGATCCATATGGTCGTATGGATTCAATTAATGTTGTATGACTGCCTCGATTTCCATGCAAAATTTACCTCAATTTTTGTGCATAAATCCATACTATATGAACTGGCTATTGTTGTCATTTATTGTTGGTATTTTCCTCGATTTTTGTGCCCACCTTTGCATGGAAATTCGTGCCACTCTTTTTTGGAAATGATCATCTTCCTTCTCTTCTTCAATCTACTCTCTCTTAAGTGAATGCTTGTGTTTGTTCTCTCAATGGACTCATGAGAGACATTTAATGGTTTGTTTCCCCTCTTGACCTTCCATATTCTCAAAGTGACTTTGGGTGTCCACATGATCCAATGACTCATAATGAAATAGATACAGTGGAAAATAAAGTACACATGAAAATCACTTTTTAATATTTAATTCACCCAACTTAAATAAAAAAACCCACTTATCTTTTATTTTCTAAGTCACTTTCACTTTATGAAATAAAAAGAGTTCACATTTAAAGTGGTCACATTTCCCTAAGCAAAGAAACCAAAGCCTAAAAAACACCACTTACCTCGATATAAAAATTAACACTAAATCACTTCGGAATAGGGTAAAATATCTAAGAACATCATTGAACCATGCATGAAAATTATATCATAGAACCATGCATGAAAATTATATCATAGAACACCATGATCGAAATTAAATCATAAACCCTAATAATATACATATAACACAAATAAAGACAACATTAACAACATTACATTAATGTAATTTTTGCAATATCCTCTGAATCTTAGAACATAAATACAAATATGCCATCCTATTCTATATAATTAAGAATATATTTCTATATAATTAAGAATATATTTAATTAATCCAAATGGAATTTTGTGTCTCTTTGTGATAATCAATAACTCTTCTCTTGTTTTCTCATTTGTATAATGATGCATTGGTGTGGCAAATTGCAATCCATCCTGCCTTGTCGTTTTTTACTCATAGTTTGCCATCTGTATACTGATGATGCATACATTGCAGTGAGACTTATTCAAAACGTATCCCAAATTCTGATTTCGAGGAGAGAGCCAAATTGTTGTCCGCAGGTCTCAATTGCATCACTGTCGCTGCCAATTAAATTGTTGCAACCTGCGAGACACAGTTACTTAGAAATCTCCGCCATGTGGCAATGAAAAATATGTGGAAATGGCGTTCAAAATCAAAATCTCCGCCATGTGGCATTGAAAAATGTGTGGAAATGGCGTTCAAAATCGAAATCTCCGCCATGTGGCATTGAAGGAGAAAATGCGTGGAAATGGAGTTCATAAATCGTGAATGTGGGCCAATGACACCGACACGGACAACTCCATTCAGGGTTCAGAAAATTTCACGTAAACATAAATTTGTGTATAACGAATGAAGAAAAGCGAATTCCGGAGAAGACCAGTGTACAAGGTGGTAACTCGGTAAATAACCCCCTGGCTCTCCGCCGCCTTAAGAACCCCCTATCGCAGTGGCTGTACAGAGCAGAACTAGGTCATCAGCCAACATCTACGTATTCTGGAAAGTTTTCCTTCCAATTTTATAATTCTATATTTGATTGAAAAAAATTACATGAAAATAACATTTATATAAAGCGTAAATGTGGGTTAATGACATCACGTTTATTTTTAGTATCAACAGTGAAATATTGATTTCATATTGATGAAATATCATTGTCTCAGTAAGATACTTTGCAACCATCTTTGGTACCAAGTTTCTAATAACTGGTGGATAATAAGGAAAATCTTCTTGTTCAATTCCCTTTTTTTAATTCATTCATGTAACTAATATCAACCCTTATTTTGAGGTGCAACTTTTACTTAGTGTTTTTTCTATGTCTTATTATGATTATATACTCATAACTGCTAGTTGTTGGATTACTGAGAGGAGGGGTGAATTAGTAATAGTGATATTTATGATCAGTTTACCAATATCATTCAACAAGTGTAGAATAAATAAACCATGAACAATGAGAAATCATACACATACATAGTACACCCGTATTTTTACGTGAAAACCCAATACGGGAGAAAATGTTTTTCCTTATATGTCTTTAAGAACTACATTCATTGGAAGCACCAACTTCCTTTGTTTTCCAGCTGCAACTGTAAGGAGGATCCAACCCCCTAGGTTTTCAGGCTACAACCTAAGGGAAGCTCCAAATCCCCAATTCTCTTGCTACAACCAGAAGGAGGCTACAACCCCCTATGTTCTCCAACTACAACTGGAAGGTGGGAAAAACCACCTATCCTTGCCTCGTCCAACAGCCCTGAAGTATAAATGTCAAATGTAGACAACCTGTCACTGTCACTAAATCAACACTATCACTGAAATCCTATCCCAGCCTGTACAAATCTTCTTCAAAACTTCCATGCAAATATGTGACCTGTCTATTCTGCAACACGCAGATGTCCGCTCCTTTCCCTACTGCAACTCACGGATGTTTGTGCCTCTGCTTGTTGCAACTCGCAGACTAGCACAAAGATTTTCTAGTACACTAACACTCTCTCTATCACTCTATTTATGTCATTGTCTCAATCTTAGTCACTATCTGATCTCTCTATATCTGCTCACAAACTGGTTGATCTGATAGAAAAGAATACTCATCTAATGTCCAAGTAGATTTAACACAACAATGTACTAGGTTCATAAATATGTCGCATTGATATTGTGTGATATAAGAAACCCTTACATTAACCATACATCAAATCCTCATTGTTATGGAAACCCAACATGTACTGATAACACTATGTCTCAACCATAAACTCTCAACCATACTCCTAACAACATAACATATGTCTTAACAAGATGCCCAATGAAGTATCCCAACAAAAAAATATGAATACAGTAGCAATGTATCCCTATATATCTGTCTAATACAGAATATAACATGCAACCAATAGTCCCTTAAGAAAAAAATCTCAATCTCCCATGGCTATACCCCAAGAATTCACCAAACATATACTTAATATAAGATTATAACATACCTTTTGTTATTGTAGATAGCTCTGTTGTATCTTCCACTGTTAGACCTTCCTGTAGCCACTTCTCATCTCAACAACTTGTCACTGATGATAGATCTAATCTTCTTTTTTAGCTTTGGAAACAGATCTGCGCTTTATCTTCAGTAAACCCGTGGGTATTCGCGCTTTGTCCCACTGTGACCCACGGATATTCGTGCCCTTCTAGTACTGCAACCTGTGGATGTCTTCAGTAAAACCCTAGTTCATTACCCATAGTCTCGACCCTTCAAGTCCTGCAACTTATCCCGTCGCTACTTCATACTCACTATTATAGATTTATCAATGATACATGCTTATAACATTTCACAAAAGAGATATTCAATGTGCTCAATTAGGTGCTAATGGGAGACCCTTTCTCTCTTATTTATATTCTCCAAGTAGCCTCATTTAGGGGTTATCTTTTAATTGTTTTACCCAACTTCCCTCTTTTAGGGATAACCCACTTTCAACTACTTTACCCATTTGCAGCCACTTTACCATAAATAGTAAACTCACTACTTGTTGCAACTAATTTATTTTTAATTATTTTATTATTGCAACAACTTTGCCCATGATGAACTCGTAGTTGCAACCCCTTTGACTAGTAGACTTCTTCTAGGAGCTTCTAGAATAATTGACTTATTTGACCTTCTAGGGGCTTCTACATAACTCGTGAGGGTTCTCCAACTTCATTAAGCCATATCTCATCAACTGTGAAGAACTACGTGATGTACCACATATCACCGGAAACGACATGACATGTATGATCCATCTATGATAGTCTCTCCTACAAATTCACTAATATTCATTACATTATTCCTCAGAGAAACATGGGTCCCTTATCCACACTTCTGGGGCTACCAGAATTTGCTACCGGACATGCTTCAAGGGTTCACATCAATGACAACCAACCCAATTAATCAACAATATTCCCCTTTGGCATTGATGGAAACACTTTTATGAGTGAAATCATGAAGTTGGGTAACACTTTTGTGAGAATCGGGTTTCCAAAATTCCTACTGACATTGTTTCGGCCGAACTAATAATTATTTCAGCCGAAAGACACATCTTTTGACTGAAAACGTTTTTGGTCGAACCTTTGGACATCAAATCAAATGGTATTGTGATGATGGCTTCAACTATTGTGTACCATATTAGCCGGACGGATTTTTTTCCGGTAAAAATTTTCAATCGAAAGTTGTTTCGGCCGAAAGAATCTTTCAGTTGAAAAGGTGTTTCGTCCAAAAAACAATTTTGTCCAAAAAACCGTTTATATCTTACCCGCACATTGCTCCATTCACATTTTCACCGAACTGTAGATGTATATTTGTGGTTGAATGGTGGTTGATAGGTTGTTATTGGTGGACGTTGTCGTTGGTGGTTGGTGCTGGAGGTCGTAGTTGCGGGCGATTGTTGTTGGCAATTGGTGCGGGCAGTTGTTGTTGGCTATTGGTGCTAGAGGTCATTGTTTTTGTTCATTTTCATTGGTCCAGGTAAATATATCCCTATCCATTTAATTAGTTTTTAGGTACTTTTACGTTTTTTGTTTTAGGAGGTTGACAAGGCCGAATACAGCCCTATCCATGTACAGGGGCAAGGCTAAATTTGGGCATGTACAGGGACAAGCCCAAATTCAAGCACGTCCCTGTACATGGACAGGCCTGAATTCGGGCCTGTCCCTATACATGGACATGGATGAATTTGGCCCTGTCCATATACAGGGACAAGGCAACTTTGCATAGTGATCTAGGACTCTCAATTTTGTTCATACACTAGATTAAATTAAATTTATTGCATGCTGGAAATTACAATTTAGATTTTTGTTTGTAATTTTGTGCATTTTCAGCATTCAATTACTTTAGAAATATAATTTTTTGCACAGAGATTTGGCCTAGGAATTTCAATTTGCATCTTAAGTAGGCAAAACTCAGTTTTAAATTCAAGGTTTAAGGAATGTTAAGTAGCTTACTTGCAATAAAGATGTCAGCATTTAAGGCTTGTTTGTGATTGTGTGTTTAGAGAATATTATTACCATAACAACTAGAGGCCCAATATAAAGTGTGAAATTGTTGCTATAATGATAGTGAAGACAACAAAATTATTCAGTAGATCACACTTCTTATAGTGTCCCTAGAACCATCAAATGATCATGAATTATCACTAGTTTAGAGCATCAAATTGTTCAGGGAAATGATAACCATGATACAATGATCAAATATGAGTAGACAATGAACAATATTATCCGAATCCAAGGCATATTAATCCTTGTGTGTTAAGATACATTGTCATCATGAAGTCCAAAGATCAAAGGAGTGAAATGTCAAGTGTTAATAGCAGTATTTAGGTATCTTATGCACCGTGTAAATTTTGTAAGAAATGCATCAATAGGAAGAGGATCAAGATTATATGAATACCTTACTATGTGTGTTATGGTTTTTTATCATTTCAGATTTAGAAAGAGAGAACACATTTGTAGGAAACAAGCAAGTAAATCTTTAAACAACCCTAAAAACAGTGGGATGTTTGCACTAGGAACAAAGTCGATGCCCCTACCAATGCATCGATTTACTCAAGGGAATGCTTATGATGTCAAATTATTCTTGGGCGTTGCAAAAGAACGGTGCATCAAGATAAAATTTTAACCATTATGCAAGTTTGTGAACCTTTGTCATAAACAACTTGAAATATCAAAACGTCTCAAGCATTCATGTACTCATGTGAATGTTAAGAGTGTTATCACGCCATTATAAATGCCACAAAGGGTGTGCCAAATGTACCATAAAGAAGTAAAAGATCTCAATTGTAATCCTTTAGCCCAAGATGTCAAGCTTCAAAGATGAAGTTAAATGCCAAAAATTCAAATCGTTTCACTTAATGATTTGGTCATTGCACTATTTGTGTCATTGATTTGATCTCTTTAAGTATATATAACCATGAAACGAGCTCAGAGTTGGAAATTAAACCCTTACAATGGAGAAAAGACCAAGACTAATATAGAACCATGTATTTCCAAGCATGAACAAAAATAACTCAAGAGGAAAGATATAATTTAAGCACCTTTAGAGTTACTTTGTTAAGAAGGGTTAGATCCAAAATTAAGCAAGTTAAAACAAGATCTATAATCCTAGCTTATGCCAACTTCAAAGATATGCCATGAAACAATTACTTAGCATGAGAGAGATCTAAGATAAATAATATCTAATGATTAAAATCGACTTAGATATAACAATCTGGTTCAAATGATCAAGCACTTTAAACCCTAGATTGCAAAAAAAAAGGAAAGGTGCAAATAAAAGATTTTTAGGTTTTTTTGTTGAAGAGGTCAATATATCAGTGCCTAAAAATGGATATGGGGTCCCTAAGTCAATTCTAGGTGAAGTCTTGGTTAAAGATGAGTTAATGTTGAGGCACCAAGAAGGATTGTCTCTCAAGCATTGACTAGGCTAAGTAGGCTCTTCAAGCATGGGTGGGGGGATGGTCCTCTAGGAATCATATCCAAGTACTATTGAGGTGAACTTATGGTTTGGCCAAGGAAATAGGGAAGAGCCCTAGGATTCCCTACCCCAATAGGATGCCCTACCCCAATACAAGTGTGAAAAACAATAATGATCACAGGGAATAAAACAAGATAACTATACCTTGATTTCCCTCTCAAGGGAAGCAATGTGTCATTCTTTGACCTTGTAGTAATTCCTTCCTCCAACACACCTGGAAAATTGATAACAAGCCCTTGAAAATTATCCTAGAACAACACTTAGAAAAAAAAAAGAAGCACAAGAACTTTGTAGGAAAATCTCTCAATATTCTCCAAAAAATGAAAATGGAGGCTCTCTCCTTATATAGACAAGAGCCTTCTCAATACAATGTGCTAGCCCAAACCATGAGCTAAAATAAAATCCATGAGAAAATATAATGTGTAGGCATAAAACCACCCTCGAAATCCTCAAATACAAGAGTGCCCTTACCAAAATGGTCAAAGGTGTAACCATAAGTCACACATGTGGTCCAAAGGGCATGAAAGTAGGTGTTCCCTCCTCAATAGTACCAACGTCCCCTTAAATGAGTGATGAACAATAAAAAATATTCCCAACAATCAAGGGAACCCCTCAAGCTAACTCCATAAAGTGAGGTCTAAGTGAAATGACCTCCAAATAAAGGTGACATCATTCCACATGTGTGGGATGTTGAAGGTGAACATCCAAAGTAAGGTGGCACATGTGGCTCTTCAAAGTTGGGAACTCCTCAATAAAATAGTGCAGTCAATTCCATAACAACTTATGACCATGTGTAACCATCTCCTAAACAACCTCAATTGTCTTAACAAACCTCCCACGTGTGGTCCATGAGGGAGTAATCAAGCATGAATGTGATTGAAGGCATCCGTTCGGGAAAGGGAGTCATCTTGGAGTGGTACATGTGGAAACTATGATGATGTGGTATCTCTTTCATTGTGTGACGCACTACCACAAATCCCAATCTAGTGATACATGGTCATCATCATTTTAGGCAACTAAATGACAACATTTCTTTCATCCACATATTTAAATCTTCAATGCCCATCTGGAAAACACCAGAGGTCCCTTATCAGGTATAGTCTCGAATTCGGCCTTGTCCATGTACATGGAAATGCTCTATTTTAATATTCAACCCCAATTTAATAATGTACATGGAAATGGTAGAATTCGGGCTTGTCCTTGTACATGGACAGGGTCGAATTTTCATTTGTCCTTGTACAGGGACTACATTGAATTCGGCCCTATCCCTGTACAAGGACAAGCCTGAATTAATCCCTATCCATGTACAGGGACAAGCCCGATTTTAGTATTCAACCCCAATTTATAATTTCACAATAATATATATTTATTTTTTAATTTTTTCCTAAATTTCAACTTTGCTTCAAAATGGTTTTGATTTTATCAATAACAAGGATATGAAGTCTCAAATATTTGTATCTTACATAATTCTTGCATAGCTTTAAATTTTCTTGATAGGTACTACTGGCATGCAACATGTGCACTTGTTTTATTTCTTTTATGTATAATTTTATAGTAGTTTTACAGTTTGTGTTTTAGGAGATTGACAGAGCCAAATTTGGCCCTATCCATGTATAGGGACAGGACCGAGTTTGGGCATGTCCTTACACATGGACATGGTCAAATTTGGGCCTTTCCCTGTACATGGATAGGGAAGAATTCGGGAATGTCCCATGGACATGGTCGAATTCGAGCCTTTCCCTGTACATGGATAGGGCCGAATTCGGGCATGTCCCAGGGACATGCCCGAATTCGACCCTATCTATGTACAAGGGCAGGCTTGATTTCAATGTCGTTGGTTAAAGTAAATATATCCCTTTCCCAATTAAATAATTTTTTAGTTATTTATAGTTTGTGTTTTAGGAGGTTGAAAGGGTCGAATTCGTCCCTGTCCATGTACAAGGATAGGCCCAAATGTGTGCAAGATCGTATATTAATTACTTGAATGACTTCAAAATGATTCTCCTACTTTCATTTTTCCATGTATTCATCTGTGGAAAATATAGAAACCACTCATATAGTTAATTGTTGTGTGGGTTTTTGGTTTTTGGTTTATTTTGTTTCTTGGTTAAGTACCAAGACGAGATAATGTGTGACCCTCTTCTCTCTCGGGATGGTCTATGAGACCTAGGAGTAGTTAAGAAGGGCATGATCACATCATTGATTTTCCTCATATGTTGGGATGATAAAATCTTATAAGTAAATATCATGAGAATCATGTGGACATTCTACCATTAAAGAAGAACTTAATTGTTGACTTTGTATTGAAACCACCCGTGCTTGAGTTACGCCCCCCTTAATTGTTGTGTGAGTTTTTGGTTTTGTTATTTTCTTCTTCCTAAAGAAAGTTAGTTGCCTTGACTTTGGATCCCCTCTCCTTGACTTGCATTTTTCTTGTTGATTTTTATGATTTAACAATTAATATTTTATGTTATAAAATATTATTTGCTTAAATTATTTAATTGAGTGGTTGTGACCCCTCTAGGATAGTTCTTCTTGGTGTATTAAGCCACTGTGGGCTTACCTCTCCAACCTCTTTTTTCCGTTTATCCCCAAGAGTCTTTTCCATCTTGTCGCATGTCTCTTCTTAGTTGTTGTTTGGGGTTTCTGGTTCTCCTTGCTAGTGTCGTCCTCCTCATTTTTTTGTTGGTGTCACTCTCCTCATCTCCTTTCTAATACCACCTTGTGTATTTTGTCATTGTCCTCTTCTATTGTTGGTTCCACCTGTGTATGTTGTTGGTTAGTCTTTTTATATTTTACCCTAAAAGTTCTTCTTGGCAATTTGTTCCAAGTGTCATGATGAGATATGCCCTGAGGGTTTGATCAATGATCCCTTGAATCTTTTTCTGAGCATATATCTAAGAGGATAGCAACAACATATCAGGTAATATTGTTTCTTATTTTAGTTAAGTAAATGTTTTGTCAGTGATTGTTTTTAGGCTACTAGATTATGGATCACAAGTTTTAATGTCTTGTTGATTGTAACATACAAGTAGCTAATGTTTAGAAATTAAAATAAATATTTTTGTTTTAGCTAGCTATATTTTTTGCCCTTAAATTTTAACATGTTACACATAGATTATCTTAAAAATTACTTTCTACAATATACACAGATATAGATTATCTTCTACATGTTACATTTTTTTTATATTTAAATATTTTCATGTTCATTATATATAGCATCATAGTAAAAAATATAGTTGTTTTAGTTTTTCAATATATGTCTTTGATGCATTGAAGTTGTTATAAATGTTTAAATGCCTTCAAGTTGTTTTATAAATTTTATATTCCTATTGTATGTTTCTATAACTTATGAACTTTCATATTCATGAATTTTCAAAGGATAAATATCGAGGCGATATGTCGAGATAAGAGTCTCCAAAAATTCCTCGCAAGCGCTCTAGGCTATCCAATGAAGGAAGAAGAGGAACCCCTTCTCTGACTGAGACTCCGAGTGACCAACGACAATCTAGTCAGAGGAGGAGATTATCAAATGAATTTGTGAATAGATCATCTCGAGAATGTGTTCAAAATAGTGCTATGGATGTAGTTTTCTTAAATAGGTTGCACATTAATACTCCAACACCGGAGAATGTAGGGAATACATCACGACAAGAAAATACGTTTGGTAAAAAATTTTGATTTTGTATTTTTGTGTATTTATGTTTATGTTATATGTGTGTGTGTGTGTGTGTGTGTTTTATATATGTTTTTATTTTTTTATTTTTTTTTATGTTAAATTATGTTTTTGTTAAATGTTGTAATTACTTTCAAATGTGTATGTGTAGAGGATGAGTTTAATGAGAGGGAAGATAATGAAAGAGAGAGTGGGTATCATGAAGATTTCAATGTTGGTGAAGAGGGTAAAGGTGGATTCAGGGGGCGTTATCCAGAAATAGAAAATTACATGCCTACATCCACCTATCCCTCAGATGTTGGTGATGAGCTTCATTGGGAAGGGTTTACTAAAGAAATGACCCTTGAACGATGCTCATGTGTAAAAGCAGGCTGGAAAATTATTTGAGGAGCTTGGATCTCCCTCGAGAGAGTAAGCAAAGCTTGGAGATTGTTTTGCATTCATTAAAGAATTTTATGGATGAATATCAAAAGATGGGCCCAGTGACTGATAGTTTTATTCATTTGATGAGGAGACAAAATTTGGAGGTGATGGGACCTGATAAATGGGATGTAGTAAAAATTAGATTTTCAAAAGAAGATGTGATTTCTATGTTCAATTTCAAAGAGGATCCAAAGCGAAAGATGTTGAAGGTGCAATATTTTAAGCACCCCAACATAGCAGGACATATTTATAATAGATTGTTGGCAGCATATGGGAAGTTGTCGTGGAATGATGAGGTTCCACATTACTTTGCTAGACACTTTTATGTAAAAACAATTATGGACATGCACCCTGATTATACCTTCCTACTATCCAATTATTATGGGGTTGGTAAAGAATGGACATATGATCGGAAAGGGGCATATCGAAATGCAACATTGCATAGGATTCTATGACCTTTAGTATCTCAGCCAACTGGGGAAATTGCATCACATTCAGAGTTGAAAGCTACATCAGATGTTAGCAAGGAGGCTAGGAATGAAATCGGAGAAAATTTGGAATCATTTTTTTATGGTGTTGATGTTAGTTTGAACCGTCAGAGAGCGGAAACCAATTATTGATCCAATTTTGTTTACAAAACAGATGAGGAGATAGATATCATATCAGTAGAAGATCTTAAGGAGTATGCAAATTTTTCCATAATGGTTGGAAGGTGTTAATTCAAAATGGTGAACCGAACGTCGGATTGGTATGTGTTATAGTTAGTAATTTTTTTATGCATTTGAGGATAGTTTACTTGTAGTTTTAGATCTAGACACATATCATTGGATATTTAGAAATAATTGAGTTGTTATCGTCATTAATTGTGATTTGTTCATATGTTAAATGAATCTCCAATAAATAGGGGACTTGATTCCATGAGTTTAAATTTGAATCGGTTGAATCAGGTATGTGTTTTCTAATATCCACATATGAGCACTTTAGTTGTCCAATCTCCAATATTTTGAATAATCAACAACATGAAATTTATGTTTTTGTATAAATATGAACACATTGAATCCTAGATTTAGTTCTTAGTTGTGTTGTTCACAGATCCATATTTCATATCCTACTACATGGGCAAGCTTGTCCCAATTTTCATTGGGAGAGTTTGAAGAGGGTGGGAGTTCACAGGTATCATTGCATGTTGAAAACAAATTTAGTTATATATGAAAATTGCAATTATGTCATTTAAATTATTAATTTAAAATAAAAATGTCTTAAACAATATATAATTTATTGAATCTTAGGTTATGGTGGGTACAATTTATTGATATTCAGGTTGGCACTTCACAGGTATTACATGTTTCAAAATTTAAAACTAAAATTTAATTTGTTAAAATCATTTAAATTCAATTTTCAAATGTACAAATTGAAATGTGTTATAGGGAAATGTGGAGAAGAGAGTGCTTGAGAGTGTGCTTGAACAAAATGTGGAGAAAGGAGTGTAGGAGATTGGGATTGAGGAGGATGCATCCATACCTGGGAAGGAAGTGTCTATTCAAGATTATTCTTAAATGTATGTACATTTCACATTAGTGAGTTTTAATTGTTTTTATGTTGGGCCTTTTATATATAAGTGTTCAAGCTTATTTTTGTTGAATATACTTTTTTTTTTTACTTTTTTCAATTTTTTGTTTGATCAAATTTTTAGTTTAGGCTTTCTTATTCATAGGGTTACTCAACTAGTGTCTATATAATTTTCAACGCTTTGATCAATTATTTTGAAATATATAGAACTACTATATATAAGTTTATCATCATCTAAAATGGTACATTCAATCTTATTTATGTTTAGATCATGATGCAGACCTAATTTTGAACTTGAGCATTTGATTATTTGAGAACAGACTCTATCCCACATTAGAAAAAAAGAAGTTTCTAAATTTTCTTCGATTGCATTCCTTATCTTCTTGTCCAAGAATGACGTAATATGGAGATTTGTGTTTTCTACATACAACGAAGTGAATTCCTTATTGGGATATTGTCAAACTCTTAACTAATTGCTTACTAACCAAATAGTGATTCAAATAAATGATTATTATGATATGTTCAAATAGATGAAATACCAAATAGAAATAGATGGTTTTCATCTATTCGTAATGCATATAGAACATAGAAATACTAAATCAAGATGCGGCAGTCAGGGCCCCGCCCTAGAAATTTCGTTTTCATCTCAACCTTGCTAAACAAACGATTTCTTATTTGCCTTTCCCTTCCTTGATTCCTTTACTCTAAAAGGTAACATTTTATTAGTTGTCCATCCCTTGTCCTCTATTTGAGCACTTTTTACTTTATTAATGAAATTACCAAATTTCTTGTTTGCGAATAAAAAAATTATCTATGGTGGTTGTAGTCAAATGGGACTATGAAATCAACTACAATATTAAAATTCAAGATTGTCATTGTTGTTTCTAGACATGCACTTATTAAGCTTTAATGCTAACAACGCATCATGCAAGAAGTTGAGTACTTAAGTTAATATGTCAAAGTCATGGAAGAATGTATCAAGAACACAATTACTCCCACAAGTTGCAATAAAAACTAATCTTCAACAAAACATTTTCTCACACCCTTTTTAATGGTACAAGCACAATAGAATACGAGTAAGTGGATAAAATATTGGACTAGAAAATAATGGTTTTGCAACAATGGGGATTGTTTGAGACCAATTACCGCTTACGAAAATTTCCCTCCTTTTTTCTATTTTCCCACTCTTTTATCCCCTTCTTTTCCCTCTTCTATACTTAACCAAATGCCCCTTTTTTTTTCCCTGTAGTTTCTCTTTCTGGTTACTTAGTCGTTTTTTCCAAAAATGTCTTGTTGCACAGGTTGGCGGATTCACGAGTTCACATTTTTATTGATGATTTTATATCGTGATTTCGGTCGAGCGCTTCCCATTTCCATACCTATCCAATTTTTTGATTGTAGGTTCCTGCCTAGGCAAACTCTAAATTTCACTTCCATTGTTCTGTGACCTGCAAACAACACTCTGGCTTCTGCGATATGAAAATTTACTTATGGACTCCCACACCATCCCCTCTTATGTGTTACACATCTTGCACTGAAATGTTATGATACATACAATTTGACCATCAGGGCCTCACGTCTCCTTGGGAACCCTTTTCACCCTATTTTGAATCTCGTTCGGCCGCTTTCCACAATGGTCCATTTCTTAGAATCTCTTTCACAGATCATCGGGTTGGTGGGTTCAGGAAATTTCCAATTTCTAGTCGTTGTTTCTTATGCCTGCCACCTTCAGACTTCTTTCCAAGTATATGCAATAAGTATACAACTTCTCTACAAACATACAAAAAATATATTGCCAGGATATGGAATATCTATTACATATTTGAATATATTAGCCCTTATTTTCCCTCTTCTATACTTAACCAAATTCCTATTTCTTTTTCCCCTCTACTTTCTCTTTCTGGTTACTTAGTCATTTTTTTTCTGAAAATGTCTAACAGTCCAGGTTGGTGGACTCACGGGTTCACATTTGCACTCGTGCTTCTATATCGCGACTCCGACCAACCGCTTCCCATTCCATACCTAGCCACTTTTTAGATCGCGGATTCTCGAACAAGCAAGCTCTAGATTTCACTACCATTGTTATGTGACCTGCAAACAACACCCAGACCTCCGCGAGATACAAATTTACTACCAGACTCCCACATCATACCCTCTTTCGTGAAACACATTTTTCACTCAAAAGTTTTGAGACCTACAATTTGACCTTCGGGTCCTCACGTCTCCTGGGGAACTATTGTCACCCCATTTTGAAGCTTGTGCATCCACTTTCCATAATTGGCCATTTCTTGGAATCTCTTCCATGCCTCAAATTCCTAATCGATGTTTCATGTTCCTGCCACCTTCAAACTTCTTTCCAAGTATGAAATAACTGAGGTTTAATGCTAATATCTCACCATGCCTCCAGGAGACAGTCATACTAACTGTCCCTACACAACTTGTCGAGAAACATGCAAAAAATATCCTGCCAGGTAATGGGATATCTATTACAAATATCAATATATTAGCGAAATGATTCCCACCGACCGTTTCCCTATTCCATACTTACCCACTTTTTCTCTTGCGGGTTCCTAGATAGGCAGACTACACTTCCAATGTTCCTTGACCTACAAACATCACCCTGGCTTCCACGATATACAAATTGATTTATGGACTCCCACATCATCCCCTCTTCCATGTTACACATTTTGCACTCAAAAGTTCTGATACATTCAATTGACTGTTGGGGCCTCACGTCTCCTCAGGAACCCTTGTCACCCTATTTTGAAGCTCATCTGACTGCTTTCCACACTTGGCCATTTCTTGGAATCTCTTTCACGTATCGTCGGGTTGGAGGGGTTCAGGCAATTTCCAATTCCTAGTCGTTGTTTCTGGTGCCCGCCACCTTCACACTTATTTCCAAGTATATGAAATAAGTATACAACTTCTCCAGAAACATGCAAAAAATATCTTGCAAGGAAATTGGATATCTATTATAGATTTGAATATATTAGCCCTTATTTTCCCTCCTCTATACTTAACCAAATTCTCATTTCTCTTTCCCCTCTACTTTCTCTTTCTCGTTACTTAGTTGTTTTTCCGAAAATGTCTAGCTGTGTGGGTTGGCAGACTCACGGGTTCACATTTTCACTCATGATTTTATATGGAGACTCTGACCGATCGCTTCCCCATTCCATACCTAGCCACTTCTTCGATCACGGATTCCTGGATAGGAGAGCTCTATATTACACTTCCATTGTTTCATGACCTGCAAACATCGCCTTGACTTCCGTGATATACAAATTTACAACCAGACTCTCACAGGATAACCTCTTTCGTGTTACATAGTTTGCACTCAAACGTTTTGAGACCTACAATTTGATCGTTGGGTCCTCACGTCTCTCATGGAACTATTTTCACCTCATTTTGAAGTTCGTCTGTCCTCTTTCCATACTTCGCCATTTCTTTGAATCTCTTTCGCGAATTGTCGGGTTGGCAGGTTCACAAAATATCCAATTCCTAATCATTGTTTCATGTGCCCGCCACCTTCGCACTTCTTTCCAACTATGCAATAACTGAGGTTTAATGCTAACAGCTCACCATGCCTTGAGGAGACCGTCATAATAATTGTCCCTACACAACTTGTCCAAAAACATGCAAAAAATATCCTTCCAGGTAATGGGATATCTATTACAAATATCAATATATTAGCAAAAACGAATTCCACTAACCATTTCCCTATTCCATACATACAGACTTTTTCTCTTGTGGGTTCCCGGACATGTGGGTTCAAGATTTCCCTTGCATTGTTCCACAACCTGCAAAAAACACCTAGAATTCTGCGATATACATGTAGAAAAGATCTTGCCAGGTAATGGGATATCTATTACAAATTTCAATATATTAGCGAAAACGAGTCCCACCAACCGTTTCCCTATTCCATACTTAGCCAATTTTTCGATTGTGGGTTCCCGGACATGCGGGCTCAATATTACCCTTCCATTTTTCCACGACCTACAAATAGCACCCAAAATTCTGCAAATATACAAATCGGTCGCCCAACTGCCCCCATCATGCACTCTTCCCTTTTACACATTTTGTAAACAAAATTTCGGAGACATACAATTTGACTGTCGGGCCCTCACCTCTCATGAGACTCCCCTATAATCCTATTTTGAAACCCACCTGACCACTTTTCTTACTTGGCCATTTCTTGGTTGCTCTTCCCTGTCCCTATCACCTTCGCACTTGTTTATAATAAAAATTTGTTTATAAAAACATTAATATATATATATATATATATATATATATAT
>ML787627.1:214120-232613 GCA_009831015.1 Picea engelmannii
GGGATACGAAGGAGAGGTGAGATCCTGATGGTATCCCTTGCAACCCTACTTTCAATCCTGTCTGACTGCTTTTCATATATATATATATATATATAAGGTCCTATTTATAAGTATTCACTTAGAAATCTTCAATGCTAAACCAAGATTTGAGGACATCTCCCATTAATATGCATTAAACCAAGATTTCCAGATGGTTATATTATCCCTTTTGAGTGTTAATTTCAAACAACATGGAATTTCGCTTGCTCGTCGTCGGGTTGGCCAGTTCACGAAATATTCAATCCTTAATTCTGAAAACGAGTCTGACCAACCATTTCCCTATTCCATACTTAGGAACTTTCCCGAAATTCCACAAATATACAAGTCGGTCGTCGAACTGCCCCATCATGCCCTCTTCCATTTTACGTGTTTTGTAGTCAAAAAATCTAAGACATACAATTTGATCATCAAACACTCACCTCTCCTGAGTATCCCATGTAACTTTATTTTGAATCCTGTTTGACTGCTTTTCATACTTGGTCATTCCTTACTTGCTCTTCCCCATCTCCATCACCTTCACAATTGTTTATAATAAAAAATTGTTTATAAACACACACACACACACACACACATATATATAAGGTCTTATTTCTAAATATGAAATTAGTAAGTTTTAATGCTAACAGTTCATCATGTAGGAACCGTATAGATTGTCATTCATGAGCGAAAGGGTCAAGGAGATCTCCCATTAATACACATTAAACCAAGATTTTATGAGGGTTATATTATCCCTTCCGAGTGTTAATTCCAAACATCATGGAATGTCGTTCACACATCATCGGGTTGGCGCGTTCATGAAACCTCCAATCCTTAATTTCTCTTTGCCATACCCTCCACATTCACACTTCTAAGTATGAAATAAGTAATCTTTATTTCTAACATCTCATCATGCAACACCCATAGATATTTTCATTAATGAGAGAAAGGCTCGAGCAAATTTCCCATTAACACGCATTGAACTAACATTTACGGAGAGTTATATTATCCCCTCGAACTGTTCATTTCAAGCATCGTCTAGAGAAAATGGACGTTCTCATAAACTTATGGAACCAGCTCGAAAACATTTTTGTGGAGATTGATCCAGGTGGATATCGGTGGCCACCCACCTTTTCTGACTGGCTCAAAACATTTTTTTGGCAATTTTGGCAATTTTGGCAATTTACTACTTTTAGCAGGTCTTAACTTACGGGGCCATTTTGAGGGCCTAAATGAAGGATTTTCGAAATCAAGGTTATCAATGATAGATGAAGGCATGATTGGTCCCCCAAAATGAATCTCCTCAATGATACCTTTCCAACGAGCTATCATACGCCTAAAACGGAGATCGTATGCAAAAGTTACGACCCTAGGAAGTTGATGTACTAACTTACCCAAACGGGGCCCACATGACTTCCCGTTTGGGTAAGTTAGTACATCAAATTCCCAGGGTCGTAAATTTCGCATACGATCTTCGTTTTAGGCGTATGATAGCTCGTTGGAAAGGTATCGTCGAGGAGATTTATTTTGGGGGCTCAATTATGCCTTTGGCTATCATTGAGAACCTCTATCTCAAAAAACCTTCATTTAGTCCCTCAAAATGGCCCCGAAAGTTAAAACCTGTTAAAAATAGTAAATTGCCAAAATTGCCAGAAAATTGTTTTGAGCCAGTCGGAAAAGGTGGGTGTCCACCGATATCTATCTGGATCAAAGATACAGTGAACATCTTTGGGCGTGAGGACCAGAACTTCCAATGGTCCATGGAATATTCTTACTACTCATCTCCTTCCGCCCAGAACGAAATAATTTGGACCTCTGGGATTGCTCATGCAGGTTGTCCCTAAATTTTTTGACTGTAAGTATTTGGTCTCTTAGTGTGATGATAAATATATTTCAGGCCAAATAATTATTCCATTGTGGGACCACTCTTTCGTTTCTTTGTCACCTCAGGTCTTCTGCCAAATGTTAATATTTTTGGAGCTAACATTGACATTCAGAGGATAAGCCTCCAATAAGTTACTAAGAAATCATAATAATGGGTTGGACCTCTTTCCCAAGTTCCTGGAATACCTGATGGAAGTTCCTGAAGATATCACAAACTTGCAGGTTAGCTCATTTAGAAATCCATTCCAGGAAATTACCTTCTTATTTACAAGAATAACGGGACGGGAATCCACAACAATTATTTGCCGCAAGGTTCTTTATATTTTGTTTTTCACAGTCAAGGAACAAGCCATTTTTAATTGGGGGAAGCTAATTTCCCATGAAATTTGTTCCCAATTGTCAAGCTTCAAAAAGGAGAAGAAATTTTATATGTCATCCTACTTGGTTTTTGCGATAGCGAATTGCTATTAGTTTCCAAAATTATCTCTATCCAAGAAGGTAAACTGGGAATTCAACCTAGTAACCTTCTAGTATAAGGATTTGTGGAAGCACAAGGCCTCCCATTTTTTTTATAAGGTTTTTAATGACTTTGTCTCTGTTTTCAAATTTTTATTAATAGGAGAAGATGCTCCCCGCATATCTGACTAGGAAACCAATGTTTTGGATAGGGTACTTGAACAATTGGATAATTACAGTGTGATAAGGATTTTTGGCTCCAAGGAAAAACTTGCTCTCCTTCCATGTCACATTAGGGACATAATGTTTGTTACATAAATAGAAAGTCAATACAACTATTGGTTGCATCTATTCCATGAGAAGAGAAAAAAATAGTTCATTCCTCTGCCTTGGAAAGTCGGGGACTTTGTGTTAAGAAACGTCAAAAAAATTGACGAATTCACAACTCATATCAACAACTTGAACCTAAGATGTGATGAAATGATAATAGGGTTCGATCCTAATAAAAAAAAATAGAACATTTACTTATAGTTGGCCTCAACAATTGTTTTTTCTAGAAACATCAGAGCGAAAACAAAGACACTGGCTAAAAAAATCATTCTTCTGATGTCGGTGATCTGGATGCATTGAAAAGCACCACTTAATTGTATAATAAATTGGGAAAAGGCCTTAGTGAGAAGAGTTTTCAATCATCATATAACACTCCCAAAAGTACGACATCCCGGAGCATCACTCCAATGGCCCACTACAATAAGAAAGAAACCCAGAATTATTCAAACGGAGGAGGAGATAACAACCCTCCTCACCCTAAAATTGATAGTTCTCACAAGCTTCCCATGGAGAAGAAGAGAAAAAAAATTGTAGGGCAGGGAGAAGAGCCCGAAATTGAGAGTGAGAACATGGAACTTGAGATTGATCTAGATAGTGTATTCCACAACCTTGATCAGACCGGAGATGTGATCCAACATAATCGCGCAATGGGCATAGCTGATACTAAATTTTTTATACGAAGATGAATCATTCGTATTCCAAAGCGATGTTTTTTACGGCGAGTCTAAATTTTTTTTATTGAAAAGAGATATGTAAAAATAAGAAAGGAAAGTGTCGTTCAGAAGTTAACCTTGCGAACATGCATCCATCCCAAATATCTCGACTTCACAGAGAAATCGAAGATGCTCTTGATGATTCCATTGGAGGCATTGAGGCCGTGAATGCCAGACTAAAGGATCGGGTCAAGGAATTGAAGGAAGATTTGATTATTATGGCATTGCTTGCTAGTACTTTAGCAATAGCCATGTCTGCCACCCCTGCAGCGAAGTTAAAAGGATCCTCTAGCCTCCTCGCATCGTGTAGAGAATATGTGGAGAATAATATCAATAATTTTTGAAAGAATGGAATTGATTACTAAGGCTTGGGAAACATCACAAAGTATGGATTCGCTTGGAGCAAGGGAAAATACTTTGCTCAAACATTTGCAGGTGGATTTAAAAAATGAAGAATGTTTCTATTTATACACGGTCCTCCCTTTTGGCACCCATGTCAACAACCTGGCAAAAACAAGAAGAAGACAACAAGATCTCCCCTCCAAAAACCGATCACTTAATTAAATGCATGATGGAAAGAGAAAGTGAATATCCTACATCTCATTGTCCAATAATGTGAACAAGCCATATCAAAGAAAGAAAAATTATTCACAAAGCTGACCGAAATAGACGTAGTCGAAAGGACCAGCGAGGTCCAAGACCCCAATTTAATCATCAACTCCTTTCCCTTAACTAAGAAATCTTTTTCTTTTGATAAACAAGTTGATATTTTTAAGGCGTTGTCTTTAGAAAAATTTTACAGCATCCTTGAATATGGTGAAGATGACGTGAACAACTGGCTAGTCGACTATTTGGTACAGGATGAATACATTGATCAGGCTCTACGTAATCTTTCTACCGGTCTAAGGGAATTAGAAAAGGAACTTTTCAACATAAAAATCTTGAATCAGATCAACGTTTCCCCCTTGAGAAGATACATTGAAGAATGGGTCGAAAGGGAATTGAAGCAGGTCGCCGACAAAAGGAAACAAGCAATTGGCATGATTCCAATAGTCGTCGATGACAATAATAAAAATTCATCAACCGATAAATAACAAAAGGGGTGATATGTACCATCACTGTAAGTCTATACTGATCACATCCTTCTTTGTTTATTAATCTAGTTATTCCACCTTTTAAAATAGAAATGTCTAGCCAAAGACTGATGCCTTCCAATTTCTTCTTTTCAGGTATTACACTCTACCATCGCCCACTTCTTCTTTCCACAACCCTATTTCTTGTACATATTTCTCTTGTGGTCCACGGGAGCCCCAACCCTAGTCTATATGACAAACACATTTAAATTTCCAGGAATATGTAACAGACAGTATTATTTTTTGATATATTTCAAATAAAACTATTTTTTATCTCCTTTTATATTTATGTGCTCATAAATATTTATCTTCAACTATGTTGAATGTCAAGAAATTGTGTTTATTTAATTTGAATTATCTTTTTCTCATGCATATTTGTTTCTCCTGCTATGCAAATAACTTTTTTTGTCCTGGCACATATAGAGACATACAAGCCAGATGGTCTATGGAAATTGTACTTAACTCTAACTAGTTGAAAGTATACATTGAAGAGATAAAACATGCAAGGTAAGAACGAAAATTTCGAACATAGCTCACACTACTAGAAAGAATGGAAATTTTGAACATTACAAGATTGATTGTATAGTTTCAAAAAATAAATGGGACTCTAGAGGACACGTGGCATTTATTGCATGGATACCACCTGTGCTTCATGATGCTTGCCACATCTCCGCTACAGTTTCCATCTACCTCCACTACTTTTTCCCCCTCCCTGTGCATTTATTCCTAATTCAACCCAGTAGGGACCACGCTACCATGCAACACTCGTTAAAAATTGATTTTCTCCTCTTATTAACTGAATCCATAAAATAAAGAAAGTACTCATGCGATAATCATAGTCTTACAACCAACCTTCTCTTCAATGCCCTTTTGCGGCTTCTTGGACTCAAGCGACCTACTATTCAACGAAGTCATCTAAAATTCATGGGTTGAGAATTATAAATGTGTCCTCACATATTCTAGTTATATATAGAAGAAGAACCATATGAGTATCATCAGATATTCTAGGTGTATATATTATATAAGCCCCACATATACTTGTATACATTACCATGCTTCATTAGGAGTGAGTGATTAATTTTTATCTTTTTTTTGTGCTATCTGGCCTAGTTTTCCTTAATGGTTGTTATTTCAAGTGGAGTTTTGGAGTGTAGGCATTTCTTTGAAAAAATGACTCTTTCTCGCAAAGTTGGAGTTGGCTCTTCTCTTAATACTTTTGTATGGGAATGTAACTACTCCAATAATTGTAATGGTTCAGTTCACTCAAAAAATGAGAATGCTGGAGAAAAGTTAATGCGAACAAGAAGAAAGGATGTTATTTTTCATTCACATATTGATGAGAGAAGAGTCACGAGATCATGGCTTCCACTATTTTGTTGGTCTTGGTCTAATCAGAAGCTATAGGTAGACGATGAAATAAACGAGTCGAAAACAAAATTCAAAGCCATGCATAATAGTTCAGATTATGATGAAAAGGAAATGGAGGAAGACAACCTAGGGAGGTAGGGAGCTAGTCCCTCCCTCCCTAGAGAGGGAGGGAGCTATTTAGGTAAAGAGATACATAGAAGGAGAGAGAGGAGGGGAGAAGAGTGGAGGATAGAGAGGGAGAGAAGGAGAGAGGATATTAGGGGGAAATGATAGAAGGAGAGAAGGAGAGAGAGGGGGGGAGAAGAGTGGGGGGAGAGAGAGGAGATTAGGGGAAAATGATTGAGGGAGAGGGGGATAGGGTGAGAAAGTGAGAGAGAGAGTTTTTAGAGAGAGAATGAAGATAGAGAGAAGGGGGGGGGGAGTAGTGGGAGAGAGGTAGATGAAGGATGTAACAACCCCATTTTTAATCCCTAGTTTAGCGATGTATAATGAAAATATAATTTATTTCCATAGACCAACCGATGTAATATGTAAATTTGAAATAACAAATAAAATTTATCATGGGCAATAGAAGAAGACACTTTGAAATCAAGGTTCATGGGAAGTGAGGATTGTTCATTGTGCACCTGCTTAATCAATGCACGTTATATACGTTGTTGTCCACAAACAACAAACTTGACAACACAAAATAGACAGGTTTAGTTTATACTACCCGGGCTTTCTTTAGTTTGTGTTGCTTGCTTGGGTGTTGGTCCTGTTTATTTGAAATTCTCGCTAGCCTTAAGCTTTAGAGCCCATCCCAAGAGCTTTTTTATATAAGGCTCTACCTTAATCCCAGGAGCATTGTGAGAATTTCCCGAAGTCCCGTGGAATAAGCTCACCCAATAACATTGGAAGAAGATTCTTAATTCCCAGAGCCTCGTCCTAGGAGCATTGGAAGAAAAAAGATCCTTAAGCCTTGGAGCAAGGGAATCAGACCTTAAGCCTAGGAGCACTGTGAGAATTGCTTGAATAGGAGCGAAGTTGGAGTCTTTTTTAGATATGCCTGGTCCTCCTAGAAGAAATCCTTGGAGCCAACCGGTAAAATAGTAAGGACTCACAAACCTGGTTCGAAGAGATCAAACCTCAAGCTCAAGAGCTTCGTGAGAAGAGGTCCGAAGAAAGGGGAATATGTGTATTGCTTACTTATAATGGTCGAGCCTACCTGGGTGGGTGTCTGCTGAGTTCATATTTTTTTTATCTGGTGGGAAGGAAGAATGGCTTGCCCGACAAAAGAGGGCAAGGAAGAACTTAAATATGAAAGGCATGAAGTGGAGCGAGGTAGTGATTTGAGCATAACCAAGAGGACTTGATTTTTCAAAAATACTTGGATTTAAGAGACTCGTTACTCTAACCATCCTTATAGAAAAGAGAGGAGCGCAGCGGATCAAACTTAAGGATCTGCGTCAATCTCTCAACGTTCAATTTCTGAGGATTTATCTCGTACGCCAACCTTAGTAGAAAAATATTAATTTGGTAATGTGCCCACTTTCGCGCCTTCTCCTTTTACTTTTGCATGCATACGATGCCTATTGATTAGAGTTATACCCTTGGGGGCATGAGTATTGGGGCATGATAGAAGCATCCCTCCAGGGCGTTTCCCTTGTAGAGAGACACAGACAAATATTTGGGGGCTAAGTATCCACAAGAGAGGGAATGCCTAAGAGAAGGGGGTCCAAAGGGGAAGTTACCCATGAATATCAAACCCAAACCATCTTTCGAAATTATCGTTGTGTATAAACCTTCTATTTTATATTGAGTGTTTTCAATCCTTAATCATTGAATGCATGTAAGAGGGTTGGTGTAATATCATCTCATATAATTAAGGATATAGTGGGATGAGTACAACCAAGAATGGGAGAAGTGTGAGAGTCAAGAAAATACTTTTGGGGAAGAGAGAGAGTCAAGGAAGGAATAATTTGTATGGGTAGAGGGAGCATAGAGAAAGGCCTAAAATGGTGTGCAGTTGGAGGAGAAACATGAGAGACTATAGCATTGAAACTTGAAGGAGAAATTGGGCATGAAGAACAGTTTCTTGGAGTCGTAAATTCATGGAGAGAGAATTCGTGGGAATGTGAATAGATTTAGTTTAAGAATTTTTCAAGAGAGAAAGTGTTTTGTTTTGGTGAGAATTATTGGTTACAGTCATGGATTTGTGGATTACCAGTAGATATATTCCTATCCAACTTGTTTTGAAGTCCTGGAGGGAAGGCAGATATCCTAAGGCAGAGCGTGGAAGAGAATGGGATCCCATTCCTTGGGTTTTGTGGGTTGAGGGGAGGAGATCTCACAGAGTGGAAGGGTTGTGGGAGTTGTTGAGATGGGATAATAAACAACCTCGAGAACCACCATCCCTTGTGTATTCACAGCCGCAACTCGAGGGTGACTTCTTATTGAGAAATGGAACAAAAAGCATATGGCTGGGAGGAACATCCATCCTCTGCAATGACTTACATTTTAACAAGAAAAGTGTTCATATTTACTATGTCTGATTATGTTGAATTGTTGAGTAAATTACTCTATATTTCCTTGTGAGTTTATATTCTTTATTGTTGGACAGGCACATTTTTTAATATAAAAGACTAAGTATAAAGAAATAGTGCAGAAGGAAGGAAGCGCACAGAAGGAAGGAATCGTGCAGAAGGAATGATTCACGTATAAGATAGAAAGGACGTGAATGATAGAGATAGCGGAAAGACAAAAGGATAAAGAAAGCGAGTGAGAAAAGGAATCACAAACAACGATAGTGCGAATTTCCAGAAATAGAAGGACAACAAAAGAAAGAAATATCTAGTTATTTGAAGATGGCTATGCCATGCATTATAATGGGTTATTTTGGGATAGATAAGAATAGAAATTGAAACCCTAGATTTTGGGGTATAAATATGTAAAGGGATTGGGAGAAAGAGAAAGGTATGCGTATGTGAGTATGAGAGTGTGTGCATGAACAAGAATTGAGGCTATGGAAAGATAATGAATGTAATAGTCACTTAGTAGGAAATAAGATGAATAAAGGAGTTTAAAGAGAATATTGTGTTGTGTGTTCTTATTTGTTTTTATGCATTCATGAATGATGATATACTTCGCAGAATGGATTTAATATACCAATTGGTTATGTTGTAATGTTCATGTATGGCTGTGATAGTTTAGGAAATAATAAAAAACATACATAAGTTAAGATCATGAAGAATGATTCACTCATCAACCTCCCTTTCCCTTACTGTTTCAGAAACTTGATTCGTGTAGGCCCAATAGATACCTCCGATGAGACTTCATCTGTGCAAGAAGGTGATGTCAAAGGGGTCAGTGTATTGAGGGTTTTGTTGGTCACAATCAAACCAAACCTTGGGTCCTATAACCCATGCGTAGAGAAGAAGCAACCAACAAATGGTTATGTTTTTCGGGAGCGGGAATTTGCGACTGAGGAATGTTTTAGAAGCCGGCTAAGAAAGAAATCACATACTGGTTGGAAAGAAAATAATGGGACTTTTCACAAGCAATGGATGAAAAAGTATGTGTTCATAGATCAACATGAAATTTTCTTTGGCGAATTCCCAGAAATTATGACCAAATGGCTAGAAAGGTTAGTAGAGAAGACAGGAAGGTTTAGTGTTGCAACACTAAAGAATTGGACTCTGGAACTGGTAAGGAAGATAAATTCGGTAAGTAACCCAAATACTAGAGTAATTAATTTTTGGTTGGACAGTATACTAGGGGGTCATGTTAGAAAAAATTCTGTAGATTGTATTTAGTCATACAGTGTTGTAAAAATAAAATTTTTCAAAGGCTCACGTGGGAGGTTCTTGAAATCATTGAATACGTGGATAAAGATGCTACTATGTGAAAATCATGTGATGATAATTAGGTTCAACAAATAAATGAGATTTGCGCACATAGGGGAGTTGGAGGATAAGAGAAGGAAAATCTAAGAAAAAGGGAGGAAGCAATGAAAGAGGTGTAAATGTGTTGAACCTGCACAGAGTAGATCTAGCTAGAAAATAATGCAAACATTTGCAGAGAGAAATTGAGAAAGAAGAATCAAGAGAGAAAGAATGGAATAATTTTCATTAACTGTAATGAATAATGAATAATTTACACATTATATACGATGTATAACTCACCCAATGAACACTGGAGGAGAAGCCACTAGTGTGATCTGGACACACACCAGCAGTTATGGGAGTAAATTGCAACCTAGTCTAGTCTTTGGGGTAGTTACGGGAGTGAACTTCCACCTAGATGACTTAACTAGTCTAACTATCTTCAGTTAACTGACTGAAAAAGAGTGAAGTGAGGAGGAGATCAGGGAATCATGGGTAATGCACCAGTCTAGTGATGATACCAAGGCTAATGCACATTAGTTGGTGATGATCCCAATGTTGCATGGTGACAAAACCAATGCAGCATCTAGACTCCACTCAACTAGTCAAACTGAAGTGAAAACTAAAGAGAATATTCTCCCTAGAGGAATATTCTTCCTAAAATATAGGAGAATGGATAATGACTAATAAACAAGGAAAAACCTTAGGAAAAAGAAATCCTAGGTGTGTGTGAAGTAACTCCAACACCCTCCCTGAACATCACTATGGTGAAAATAAAGAATGGGTCCCGACAACGAGGCCATGTTAGGTACCCAAATACAAAAGATACACTTAAATAAAGTGAGGAAAGAGGGAAAACCTCATGGGAACCCCCCCCCCCTCAAGGTACAATGTATGTAAAAAGAATAACTACAGTTGTTAGGAAATTGTGTCCTTCACTCCAAGATGACTTCACATGGAATGGACATTTTTTTCAATTAAGGTATTTGTGAAGATGTATGTTGTCTGTTCTATTGAAGGATGGAATTGTAGGTCCATGATCCCCTTTTGTACTAAGTCCCAGATGTTGTGCATGTGGATCTCGATGTGCTTCGTCTGATGCCTCTGAACTAGATCTCTGTAGAACTTCACAATGCTCTAGTTGTTACACCAAATGATGATCGGTCGATGAAACTGAATGCCCAACTCAGTGAGAAAATGTTGTAGCCACATAGCCTAAATGGTTATGTTAAATACCCCTTTGTACTCTGCCTCAGTTGAATATAGAGAAATGGTAGCTTGCTTCTTGATTGACCAATAGATAGGCCCAAAACCAAGACTGAGTGAGTAACCATATGTGGACTTGCGATCAATGTTATCGCCATCCTAGTCAGAATTAGTGAACCCGATGATATCCAATGTAGATTCTGGTACATAATCAATCCCAAAGGTGATGGTTCCTTATACATATCGAAGGATACACTTTGCAGCCTTCCAATGTAGCTCATGCGGCT
This sequence comes from Picea engelmannii, assembly GCA_009831015.1. Classification (NCBI taxonomy): domain Eukaryota; kingdom Viridiplantae; phylum Streptophyta; class Pinopsida; order Pinales; family Pinaceae; genus Picea; species Picea engelmannii. The sequence continues at coordinate 225,373 of ML787627.1, forward strand.
CTTGCATGAACCTGGAAGCTACGCTAACTGCACAAAAGAGGTCTATTCTAGAGTGTGTGAGATACAACAACCTCCCCACTAGTTGTTTGTACAGTGTGATGTCAACCAATGGAGTGTCCCCACCATCCTCAAGTTTTACTCCTGATAGGAAAGTAGTCAGAGAAGACTTGCAGTCTGTCATGTAAAATATCTCAAGGATATCTCGAGCATACTTGGCCTGAGACAGTTTGATGCTTGATGCATCTTGATTGATATCGAGTTCAAGGAAGAAGTGTAGAGGACCCATGTCCATCATCAAAAACCTATCATGTAGAATCATATTGACTATAGCAATCACTGAAGTCGAGAAACTGGTGATCAAAAAATCATCAACATACATAACTAAGAGTAGAAGTGAATTAGTCGTCTTGAGCATGCAGACATTCGAGTCTAATTTACAATGTACAAAGGTCTGTGACAATAGGTAGGATTCCATATTGGAATACCATGCCCTCGGAGCCTGCTTGAGGCCATACAGAGACTTCTTGAGTTGACATACCAAATACGAGTCATGCATAAATCCCTGGAGTTGCTCCATATAGATCTCCTCAGAGAGATCACCATGAAGAAATGTATTCTTCATGACCATATGATGGACTTCCCATCCCTTTGATATCGCAATGGAAAGTGCCAAACGTATGGAATCCATATTTCCTACTGGAGCGAAGGTCTCATCATAGTTAATGCCATGCACCTACTAGAAGCCTTTAGCAACAAGCCTGGATTTTTATCTGCTAATCTATGCATCTGTTGTGCTCTTGGTATTGTAGACCCATCTGCATCTGACAAGTTTCCTTCTATAAGGAAGGGGAACTAGATCCCAAGTCTAGTTCTCGAGGAGGGAGTTGTACCCCTCCTACATGGAGGATTCCCAAAATGGATTTCCAATAGCCCAGCCATAAGACTGTGGATCTGAAGAATGAAACAAGAAAATATCCCTGAAGGGAAATGGTTCAGTGGCATTGAGTGAAATAGGAGGCTCCTCAAAATCATATCGAGTCCTCCTAGTATCGGTTGGATCACCAACAAGATCCCCTACATCCTGAAGAGTAGTATGTGCCCACTTGGGCCTCTTCTCTTGCTCTGCATCTGCATCTCGATTATTTGACTTTGCATCTAACTATACTGAATCTGCATCAGAATCCTTTGATTTCTATGAATCAGAACTCTCATCTGAATAAGATTTGGCATGTGCATGCTCATCATCTCGAACAGGTGGAAGAATAAAGGTGTCTACATGCGGTTGCTGAGGTACACGCGAGACACTTTCCTCGAATTGGAAACTTCTCTTAATGATGATCCGGTCTAAGGAAATATCAATAAGTATGTATCCCTTCACACCGTCGGGGTATCCAACAAAATTACACTCAATGCTCTATGGATCAAGTGCCTTCTTCTTTTTAGAGGGAATCTGGGTCCATGCACGTGAACCAAAAATACGAAAGTGGGTCACTTCTTGTTTGAGGCCACTCCAAGCCTCATAGGGGATATTATCCTTGACAAATCTATGGGGGGATTTTTTTGGATGTAGGTTGCACAATTAATTTCTTTGGCCCATAATCTCCGTGGAAGTGACTTTGCATGTAGCATGCAAGATGCCATCTCTTTTAGAGATCTATTTTTCCACTCAACAACTTTGTTTTGTTATGGAGTATAGGGAACTGTGTGTTGCAACTGAATTTGTGCCTCATGAAAAAGATTTTGGATCTCATGATTGACATACGCTCCCCCATTATCAGTTCAGAGGAATTTGATTTTTTTCCTGACTGTGTTTCAACCAGGGATTTTAAATCTTTGAAGTCTTGAAAGACCTCTGATTTTTTCCTAAAAAAGTAAATCGATGTGAAATGTGAGAAATCATCAACAAAAATGAGAACATACCTCACTTTTCTAATTTATGGATGCGAAAAAGGGCCCATGAGGTCACTATGGATCATATCTAAAGGAGAGGAAGCTCCTCGAGTCTTTCCTTTGTCGAAATTCTCTTGAGAGTGTTTTCCAGGAACACATCCCTCATAGATTCCTTTGGAGAAATGGATGTTTGGTAGACCATCAACCAATATTTTCTTGCTAAGTTGTTTCATATATCTGAAATTCAAATTCCCTAAATTTTCGTGCCATATCCTACAACTTTCATCAGCATGGGTAAGCAGTAAAGCAGAATCTGATTCAATAAATTCAGAAAATGTATACAATATAGATTGATTATTTACCTCATCGGTAGAAACCCTGGAATTGGTTTTCATGTCATAGATGTCCACTGCATTTGGTGTGAATATTACTTTATTTCTAATGTCGAAATTCGTCATCTGATACACGGAGAGAATATTGACGGAAATTTTGGTAGCATGCAACACATTCTCCAATCTTTTGTTGGTGAGTCCAATCCTTCCTTTGCCGATGACCTCGATTGGGGATTTTTCCCCCATCATAATAGGAGGAAATTTTCAGGAATCCAATGACAAATTGACTACTTTTGTAGCATCCATGTGATGTGATGCTCCTGAATCTACGATCCAAGCATTGGGAGAGGAGTTGATGGAAATCAAGGCATGGCTAGAATTTCCTTTCTTGGGATTTTGATCTTCTGGATTCTTCTTCTTAGAACCCTCGGGGATTCGATATCCAAGGTTTTTTTTCTGAAGTGTTTGATTCATTAGATCTATTTGTTTCTGCATGCATGCAGATTCTGGATGGAATCCTTTATGGCAGTATGTGCATTTCTCCCATTCTCTTCCCTTTCCACCTTTGGATCTAGAGGCATTGATGAAGGGTTTTGAGTATCCTTCCTTCTTCAGATTTGCATGAGATTTTATTTTATATTTATATTTATATTTTTTATATTGATGGTTTCCATCTTGCACAGTAAGTGCATGTGCCTTTGGGCCTTTGATTTTTCCCATGTTGATGAGCTTGGTTTTCTCTTGTGTCAGGGATTCAATAAATTCCTCAAGAGAAGGCATCTTCCAGGTGGCTCCTGAGGTGAATTTGACATAATGGAATTTGGATATGAACAGATATAATTAAGGACGAAGTTTGGAGAGAATGGTGAGAACCATTTGTTTCTCCTCCTTATATTTATCAACCTCGCAAACTTTGAGTTGGGACTGTAAATCCTTGAATTTTGTAAAGAAATCTTGGAGATTGTCGAAGCTTTTTGGATCCAATGTGAGAAATTAAAAATCAATAATGTGTCCCCTTATCCCATCCTATTTTCCAAAGAGCCCTTCCACAGTAGTCTAGACTTCATTGGGGGATTTACAGGAAGATATATGAAAAAGGAGATCAGGAGAGATGAGATTGCAAATTGTTCTGAATGCTTCATCCTTTCGATTTAGATACTTGGATTTTTCTATGGCTGATGTCGGTTATGTGTCTGTATTCAAGGTTAACCTATACATCCCTCTAGTTCATATATGTATGATTATTCTCTCCTTCCATTGAAAGTAATTGTAAGGTGTAATAATGAATTCTTTTGGGAATTCCATCTTTCCACTGTCTTCAATCTTTGGCACCTACAAAAATTAATTTGGTGTAGATTTTATTAGCAGTCTGTCGGCTCTAATACCATGTAAATGTGTTGAAACTACACATAATATATCTAGCTAGAAAATACCACACACATTTGCAAAGAGAAATTGAGAAATAAGAAGAAAGAGACAAAGAATGGAAGAATTCTCATTAACCGTAATGAATAATGAATAATTTACACATGATATACTATGTACAACTCAACGAATGAGCATTGGAGGAGAATCCAATGCACCATAGTGGTGGTATAGAGTGATATGGACACATACCAAAAGTTACATGAGTAAACTGCCACCTAGTCTAGTCTCTCAAGCGATTACCGGAGTGAACTACCACCTAGTTGAGTTAACTAATTTACCAGTATCCAGTTAACTGACTAAAACAAAGTGAAGTGAGGAGGAGATCAGGGAATCATGGGTAATGTGTCAGTCTGGTTATGATAACAAGTCTAATGTGCATTAGCTGGTGATGATCACAATGTTGCATGGTGACAAAACCAATGCAGCATCTAGACTCCACTCAACTAGTCAAACTGAAGTGAAAACTGGAGCGAATATTCTCCCTAGAGGAATATTCTTCCTAAAATATAGGAGACTGGATAATGACTAATAAACAAAGAAATAACTTAGGAAAAATAAATCCTAGGTGTGTGTGAAGTAAATCCAACAAGAGGAAGGAAGGAACTGAGGATGAAAGAAGGCAGTACACTAGAGGAAGACTATGAATTTGGAGAATTGCGTAGAGGAAGGAGGTATAAAAGGAAAAATAATGGGTATATGAGAGAAGAGTCACACAGGGAGAAAGAAGTATGGGAACCTTTCACACAAGTCTGAATTGTAGAGATACCATATATAGGAGCCTGAGTAGATGGGTTCCAGTCCAGTCTAGTAATAGAAGAGTCGATAATTCCCACTCAAACAGGATCCTGCGTTGAATCCAAAACCCCATGTGTGTCACCAAAATCAGAAATAACATTTGAAGACTTGTCAAAATCCATCATAGTTAGCCAAGGAGGATAGAATAGTATGAGTCAAAATAGTGGGAGTAGTGCACAGAGTGAAAGGCAGAGTGTACCAACATCACCAAGAGGAGGGAAAACACAAACGAACATGGCAGGGATAGATAATACTCTTAGGCTTCCTAAATTCAAGGGAGTAGGGTCAGAGGACAATAAATAACACTTATTTTTCCACGAGACATTTCGGTCCGCTAAAAACATACAGGATGAAGTAGTGAATATTGTGTAGTTAGCAACAACGTTTAAAAAAACACTCGGAAAAATGTTTGGATGTTCCATTTTTGTCGACTAAACAGTTGAAAAAAAATAGAATGACACCCCAGAGGGAGGATGTGGGTGCACTCTCTACTGCTCGACGCATGAAAAATCATGCAGAACAAGGTCAAGGGATCGATGAATCAGAGAGTAGTATTGATATTTCTCAAGAAACATTTGTTGGATCTTCCCATGTTATTAGCACGGGAACAATACATACCACATTTTTGGTGGAAAAAATATCATTCCCATAAATATAGAGAAGATCTCGGGTATTACAATTTTTTTTTAACTATTATATATAATTTGATTGAAATTTACTCATAGATCATTCTTTTTAAACTAATGATGACATGATCATTTTGCAGGAAATGATTTTCTTAAAACATCTAAATGATTGGTCATTGGAGTTCTTTGGGCCCACCATCTGCACAGTGTGGGATAAACAAAGAAATTTTTTAAAATATGAGACAATTAATTGCCTTATTGGGTTTTTCAGTGTTGATACCTTCAATCGAGCGGAGGTCCTCAAGAAATACGACCAACATATTAATATTGTGAAGGACCAATATAGGGTTAATCTAGAAACGAACCCTAGGTATGAGCGCCCTCCAATGATCCATGTAAGGGAGTGGAAAGCCCTATTGGATGATGGAAGGGAGAGGGATTTAAGAAAACAGGGAAAGCTACCACTAGGCACAAGAAGGTATGCAATACTTTGAACAATGTAATTATATGTTTATTAATATTTATTTTTACATGAAATTTGCAACATATAATATATTTCAAACTTTTCATAGGCTTCCAGACACATCAAAGGAAACAAAGGCCAGACTAGAAAAGTATGGCTAGCACAAGCCTGAGCCTAGTGGTCATTCGAATATGGTGGAACGAATTGTAATTATCAATAACTCAAATATTGTATCCAAATAATAAATTGCATATAAATTTGTTTTTATCTCACCATAAAATATAAATTGATGATCTTATGAAAAATTCCAGGTCGATTGGTTCAAGCAAGTGCCAATGGAGGACGACTTGAGGCTTGGCTTCCAGCACGTCTTTGCAACTATTTTTGAACGCCGAAAAATCTTGTGCATTAGGTCAACACAGTCTTCTAGTGATCCACCCTGCACGCAGGTAACTAAAATAAAGAAATTTTATTTAAGATTGATTACTTGTGCAATCTATTCATTATTAATTTTGGCCATAAAATATTGATCCTCTTTGTTTTAAGTAGGAAAGCCACATTACAAAAAATTCCTAGGATGGAGAATGACCGGCCAATGAAGGTCATGTTGTACAAGATGATAATGCAGAGGGTCATCATGTCTAATAAGATCATGCAGAGGTTCATCTTATATAATATGATCAGGCAATTAGACAAGGATATGAAGTACATGATGTGGCCCCGTCAGGTAAAGAGAACCACTCTAATGTTGTTTCTATTAATGAAATACTTGTAATGATATAAACAAAACATATAAATTTAACATTTCTTCATTATTGCAGTAGATCTCGGCACCTTACAACAACATATTCCACATCGTGAGTGCACAACCTGAAAAACAATAAGAAAAGTTGCAGATGCGACCATAAGATATGATAAAGATGTCGTAGACTATGATGAATTGATTTTTGAATTTGTGAAAAGAAAAAAGACAAAAAAGAAGTGATTGTAATAACATTATGACATATTATTTTTAATAATTTAAACTAATTTCATGAAATATTTTTTTCCTACGAATGAATTAATGACTAAATGATTGTTATAAGTACTTAATGAATGAATGTTGAATGTTTCTTTACGATGAAAAACAAATATTTTCACATAAATTAATTTATTTTCAAGTACATGCATTGGGTATGGGGAATTGAGAGTGATATGAGGGGGGGAGGGGCCATATGATCTTCCACCTTCACGTGGTTGGCCCTCTTCAGTAGAGAATATTAAAAAATTCTCAAAACAAAGAGAAGCTCAATAAGGTAATGCTTTGTATTCTTATGTATTATATATTCATGTAAATTTTGAAATGCGTGTCTATTTCTTAAATTATTTATCATAAATTTAACATTTCATGCTTCATTGATTTCTACAAGACTTCACACTAGGAATTGAAACTCATCACTAGAATATCTAGAGAGGAGGCATCAATTGTACAAAAGGGTACATAATTAATACTCTTGAATATGTCTTTTTATATGTTGTTTTATTTATTTACCTTTCATGTGCATTGTAGTTCTTTACTTCATTTATTATACATAGTTTATTTCATTCATCCATGACTGTATGCATATTTACCCTAACAAACTTAATTGTCACTTTACCCTACCAACCCCTACCTTACCTTGCTCCAGGGATGATTTTAAGGATCGAAATTTATTTTAAAATGTAGAA
>ML787627.1:266596-285798 GCA_009831015.1 Picea engelmannii
GTTTGATCATGTTAAGAACCTTGCACCATACACTAACACAAGGTCTTGTAATTTTAGGGATATAACCATTTTCATAATTTTTAAAAAATATAAAATTAATATTATACATTTTGAAAAAATACCCTCCACTAGAACAATGTGTTTTCTACAATTCAATTGTTAAGGTACTTAACACCTACACTAACATAAACATGTGCATTATATTTTTCTTGAAAAGTAATATATCACTATTAACAAAACTCAAATTTCACATATTTATACATAACATAATAAATAAAAATTATATATTTGGAAAGGTAATTTAATTTTGTACATTTCATATTTTTACATCATATTCAAATTCATTGTAAAAGTACCTTGAATGATCCCTCCAAGTTAACACATTGTTTTTTTTAGATGTTTGCATTGCCACTAATGCTATTATCTTAGACCCACCAAATATATATTTCATTAATTGCATAATGGTTTAAGATTTGAAGGAGTGAATATGAAGGGTTATCCAAGTTCTTCATTAAAAAATAATTCTATTTCATTTATGCCCGAGAGATCAATTTCATTTAGTAGGTCATGTATATATGTTGGGTGTATCTTCATCTTATTTTCCTAATTCGTGTATTGTATTTGTATTTAATTCCAATTTCTTAGCTTTGAGAGTTATGGTTCAATGATGAGTATGATTTGTGGTTATAAGGGGCATATCTAGTATGTATAAGGTTGACCTATTTTTAAAATTTCAATCTCCATCTTGGATGGAACAAAGTATTAGTGTTGTCAATGAGAGCAAGGTTATTCTTGTTATTATATATTAACACATATTTCATGAAAATTGGAATGTTTTTTATTACAAAGATATCAAAATTGAGTTTTTTAATGGGTAATTTAGCAATTTTTAATGGGTAATTTAGCAATGGGTAATTGAGTTTGTTATTATGTAATGATAGATATTTCTAACAAACAAAAACAACCTCAATTTCAATGTATTTTTTTTTTATTTTTAATTTGAACTTTTAATATAAATCATGTAATAATAAATACTAAAATTCCAATAAATTTGAATTGTGGAGTATCTCTTTTATGTAATGATAGATATTTCTAACAAACAAAAACAACCTCAATTTCAATGTATTTTTTATTTTATTTTTTTTATTTTTTTTATTTTAATTTGAACTTTTAATATAAATCATCATGTAATAATAAATACTAAAATTCCAATAAATTTGAATTTATTGGAGAAACTTCTATGAGAAAACGTCTCTCTGCCGTGGTCAGAATTTTGTTTCCCACAAAGTTGGAGGCGGCTCTTCTCTCAGGATTTCATCATGGGAATGCAGCTCCTCCAATAATAATAATGGATCACTTCATTCAGACAACCAGAATGCTGCCGAAAAGATAACGAGAAGAAGAGAGGGAGTTATTTTGCCTTTACATATTGACGAGAGAAGAGCCATGAGTTGGTGGCTTCCTCTCTTTAGTTGGTCCCAAGCTGATCAGGAACGATGGGCATACGATGACATAAACAAGTCGAAGACAAAAAGCAAAGCCATGGATAAGAGTTCAGATGATGAAGAAAAAGAAATGGAGGAAGTTCCAGCCAAGCGTTCCAAGTTTGTAAGGGGAAGTTTGACTCCAGAGAAGGCAAAACTACTGAGGAAAAACCTTCGGGGAACTTTTAGGTTTCATGACGAGATGTATCATTCTGCCATTGCTTCTCGTCTTGCCTCAGCTGATAATGAAGGTCACTAGTCTTCAACTATATCTAGGATTTATTCTTGTAAATATGGTTGTTAAGCTGGGGGAATTGTATCCCATCCATATGCAACCGTATACATCAAGATATGAAATTTATATAAGATTTTTAGGTTTTAGGATTTATAGGATTAATGAGGAATTCTTTAAATGAAAGTTGCATGGCCAAAATGTCACTGTACTTCGAAGTATACAGATTTGAAACTGAAAACCAGGGAGATAGCTAGGGTGACAATGTCCCCATCAGAAATGGAAGTTGCAGTGATGGAAAGAGAATGTAACTATCATTATAAAACATGTTTTTTCTGTTAAAAGAAAATCACTTTGCTGATAGCAATAGTGAAATATGTTTTTTTTGTTAGAGAAAATCACTTTTGCTGATAGCAATAGTGAAATATGTAGTTAGAGACAAAGATTAAAGAACTTTTTCTTTATTTTTGAGTAAATTTGTTGTGTTTTTTCTATTAGAGAACTAAGACTTTTGGACTATAATATGTAGTTCTATTTTCTATGGATGCATAACAATTACAATAGGACTCTGTTTATCTATTGATAATGCATCCACTCTGGTCGTTTTTTCGTTTACCAATATAGACATTGCATTTAGCGTTATGGAATATACTTATCTCAAATTGTAATTCCAACGAAAGAGCAAGGGTAGGGAGATTTTGAATTTGAGTTTCACTCGAAGTTTAAAAGTATAAAAGGTTATTGTTGTACGTAATAAAATATGGTTTAAAAGTTATGTTTTGCTATTTTTTATTAGAATTAAGTGATACAAATTTAGCTAAAGCTGCATTTATGTATAAATGGATTCAATATCTTAATATTATTTGAATTGTATTTTTGTATGCATAAATGGATTCAATATCTTAAAAAAAAATTGAGACACTTTAATTATACAAAAATCATTGTTGCTGATAGTAATAGCTAAATATGTTTCCTTGCTGTTAAGAAAAATCACTTTTGCTGCAATAATGAAATATGTAATTAAAAACAAAGATTAAAGAACTTTTTCTTTATTTTTGAGTAAATTTGTTTTAAAAAACAACACAATTTACCTATAAGTGTTGTTTTTTTCTATTAGGGAACTCATACTTTTGAACTGTAATATGCAGTTCTATGTTTTATGGATGGATACCAATTACAATAGAATTCCTTTTATCTATTGTAATGTCGACAATTATTAGTAAACCTTTATTGGTAAACCAACACGTTAAATATAGACTCCATTTGCATAGGATATTAAAAAAAATAGTTCCAACTTCAATTGGGACTTTGTATTAATTTATAATGGACTTTCTATTAATTTAAAATGTTGGCATGAGGCTATGAGAATGTATGCTTATAAAACCATTATACCATATAACACCATACTAGCGTACTTTGTTGTAGGTGATATGAGAGTCTCCTAAAAATTTAATATCATATTGATTTATGGGCACGTGCAAGCTAATCATGGTCTCTCATGATGCGTTAGTGGCAATGGAAACATGGAAAGACAACAATCCATTAACTTGGAGGGATTATTCAAGGTGCTTTTCCAATGAATTTGAATATGGTGTAAAAAGATGAAACATAGGAAATTGATTAGATTTCCGAATATACTATTGAATGTTGTTGTCATCGATGTCAAAGTCAGTCATTGGTGATCACCATGAAAAATCCTATGGGTTTACTTGAAGGAGTCTCCAAAGTGGTCCCCTTATGGAATAGCTTTAAGCATGTCCCTCGCAGGAAGACGTTTTGAAGAAGACCACAAAAAGCTCCAGAGGTTTGGTCAAGAATCCCCTGCATTCAAGTGAAGAATCCTATAGATGTCCAAGATCAAGATTGCAAGATGGAGATTGTTGAAAGTATTATTTGTCGTCAATTTGGATACCCTATATTTGAGAGAATTTTTAACCTATAAAAATAAATCAAATGGAAACACAAGTTACATGGTTGGAAAGCTTATTCTGAGACCTTTCCAATGGTAAATGGAAGTTACTCTAACTCCCTAGGAATGAGGAGATATGAATTTTTGCGTCTAACAACCTAGCTAGAAAATTGAGGTCAACTCGACTATTTTTTTGGGACAAAATTACTATAAATACAATATATAATTTCACATTTATTGTGAAACCAAGCAACAGATCAAGTCTGAGGTGTGCAGAAGGTGTTTGGGGTGTATTCTGGTGTGCAAGAGAAGTCTTAAGGTTTTTCTTATTATCAAGGTATGTTATAAGGTTGTGATGTTTCCATATGATATGCTATGAAGTTGTGATGTTATCATGATGTTGTCGTGAGGTTGTTGAGGTTTATATGTGGTCCCATGTGGACCTAGGATCTTTGTGGACCCATTTTGTGAGACTCATATTTTGGAGATTTTGGCACATGATTTGAGGCGTACCATTGGAGATCTTAGCACAGGTTTTTATGTACTTGTTGGGTTTTATATGTGGACCCATGTGGACCTAGGATCTCTATGTGGACCCAGTTTCATGATGATGATGATGTATCAATGATAGTGATAGAGACAATGACAATGATAGTAACAGACTGATTATTTTATATACATATTTGAGGGTGAAAGGAAGGGGCAAGGAAAGGGGGTTGGATCCTCCTTCCAGTTGGAACTGGAGAATCTAAGGAGTTGTAGCTTCCTTCAATTTGGTGCCCATAAATCAGGGGGTTGATGTCTCCTTCTAGTTGAAGATGGAGAATATTGGAAGTTGTAGCTTCATATTAATGTAATCTTGTTATTATATAAGAAAATAATTCTATGGTTTTCTTCCATTTTGATTTCCATGTGAATATGTTGTGGACTGTGTATTTGTTCTTCTACTCTTTACTGTATATTGGGATGCATTTATGTGATTTAAAAGTTAAAGTTCTTAAAAGGTGCTAAATTATAATTGATATTGATGCATCCCCCCTCTTAGTATCAACAATTGGTATTATAGTAGGTTACCTTCAAAATAGTCTAATCACTGGAAGGAAGATCGTGAGAAAAAATGGAAGGCCACATTCTAAATGGGATTTCTCCATTTGATTGAAACAATTATGCATACTAGAGCAACAAAATGAAAACTTAGACAGGGATGATTTTAAGGATGGAAAGTTATTTTGAAATGTAGAAACCTTGGCAAATCTTACTAATCCTTCATATGTCAACAATAAATGTTTGGCAATATGTTTGTAAAAATATTCAAATTTATGAGTATTTTATATAGTTTTTATAAAATTTTGGCGATTTTTAAGGTAAAATAATTTTATCCTATAGAATTTGGGCGAATCGTTTTTAAAATAGCGAATTTCATTTTTGGAAAAAACATGGAAAATTAGCCCATGAGCGAAATTTAGCCCCTAAAATCATCCCTAAACTTAGATGATGTCTTTAGGAGTGGAAATATGGATCTCATTTGTAAATGGCTATGAAGTTCCAAAAAATTCTCCACCTAATCGAGATGACAAGAAATTAACGAGTTGTAATTCAAATGCCAGGCATGTTATCATAAGTGGATTGACACCAAATGTTTCTAGCAAGGTGATGGGTTGCAACACAAATAAACAGATTTGGGATAAAATTCAAAATATTTATGAAGGGGATCCAAAAGTCAAGCAAGTGAAGCTTCAATGACACAAAGAACAGTTTGAAAATCCAAAAATGAATGAAAAAGAAGATATTGCAACCTATTTACTCATAGTAGATGAAGTTATCAATTCCATCGGAGGATTAGGAGAAGAAGTCAAAGAATCTGTGGTTGTATAGAAAGTGTTGAAATCACATCCTTTGAGATATGATGTCGAGGTCTCGGCCATTGAAGAAATTAGGTATTTGACCAAAATGACAATGTATGAACTACATGGGACACTCACAACATATAAAATGAGAACATATAGAAAAATGGACATCCAAACAGAGAAACATATTTTAAACCCACGAAGAAAACAAGGAACAAAAAACATAGGGTAGAAGAAAAACTAGGCAATGAATCAGATGAAGAAGAAGCATATTTTGTAAGGAGACTCAAGGGGAGAACCAACAAATACAAAGGTAATTTACATTTAAAATGCTTCAATTGTGGTAGAATCAGACACTATGCTAAGAAATGTCATTTTTAAGAAAATAAATCTTTGATAAGAAATAGAGTCTTTATTCCAAGGAGGACAACAATTATTCAGATGAAAGTGATGGTGAAGAAAGGGAAGTAAGGGAAGTTATCTTCACAATTAAGAAACTCATAATGAAGACCATAAAAATTCTAAAACATATGAAATTAATTCTAAAGAAGATTCTGATGCAAAGATAAAAGAAACAAACATAGAATCTTTCTAGGGAATTAAAGTCTTCACAGAAACTGAACAAGAAGATGAAGAAAATATGGAAAATTTGAAAAATGTTGAAGAAGAAAATATCAAGCTAAGAAACAAAAATAGAGATTTAAAAAAAGTATTGAAAAATTGTGAAGAGAATCATGAGCTTGAAAACACAATTGACAACTTGAAGGAGCAGTTAGATAAAGCCAAGAAGATTGAATATTATGAGAAATTAAAAGTAGAATTGCATCACACAAGAAAATATCTGATGTTGACAACCGAAACGTTGAATTACTACAAGAAATTTGAAAGAAGTATTGAAAAATTAGATGAAACCATTAGCAAAAAAAGATCACCTACCAATAAGATAGGACTTGGATATGAAAAAAATTTGAAGACATTAGACACAGATAAAACAGACAGGGAAGATGAAGGAAATTCTAGAAACTATGCAAATGCCTTAAGAAATGGTGATCTGGATTTAGGAGTGGAACGAACTTATTAATAGATTGAATACAATAAACAGAGAGATATGAAGAATAACATAGATATCCAGTGAACAATATCTTCTAGTGAATAAATGAAATAGGATGAAACTGTAAAACTGTAGAACTGAAAAACTTGCTCGAATGGTGGGAGCTATCTCTGAGAAGAGATGTGGTTGCTACACACATTCATCTGAGCAGAATGATTACAGTGAGACTCCAGAGGCATTTTTAATATTACTCACGAAGACCAAAATCCTAGACATCCAAAAACCTAACCCTAGGAGGTGAAACGCCAAAAGTCATGTGGGCCCATATGGATAAGTTGGTACCTCAACTTCCCAGTGTCGTAACTTTTGCATACGACATCCATTTTAGGTGAGTGATAGACCGTTGGAAAGGTATTTTAGAGAAATACACATTACACCATCAAACTCTGACTCCGTCTACAGTTTTCCTATGGCGAGCTAAAAAAACATTGTTTAGGGCTCCAAAACAGCCCTGGAAGTACATCAAGATCTGTTGACATGAAAACATACAAAATAAGAAATTTGGATTAGGTGAGAGGCCACCCATATCCACCTGAAATATTTGTAGGGATTCATACAACCCCAGAAGTGTAGAACCCACAATTACAAATAAGTACAGAAGAACGTGTTGAATTAAAACTGACAAGAGGAGCCAGTTGGAATAGGTGGGAGGCCACCAATATCCACCTAGATCAATCCTCTCCCCTTAGGAAGAAATGGTCTCCATTGCATTGAGTTCCCCCATCAGGTGAGGAAACCTCTACTGGATTTGGCCTCGAGTGAGCCACTTTCCTTGGTGTAGGAGTTTCTCTACCTTGACAACCTGATAAAGTTGAATCCTCTATTGGTGAGATTTGGAGTAGTGGTGTCTACGGTTGGGTGGAACGTCCTTGGTCTGCAGCCAGTTGGTGTCACATTTTTATAAAGATAAGTTCTCTTTGTTGTGATATTACTATCTATGTATGAATTTGTTTTCTGCTGTATATTTAATTATTGTTTAATTGAATCTTTAGACTAGGTATGCTTGCTAAATACTGTTGTGCATGTCGTTAAAGTCTTTTCTTTTATTCATCCTTAAATTTTAAAAAGGTATCGTAAGAGAAATAAGTCCAAGGGAGACCTTGAAGGTAGCATGCCCCGACCTATGGGTGGTTGGGGATGTTACAGTTTGGTATCAAAGCTTCTGGTTGAAACACCAGGTCGGTATGGGTTGGGTTTGTTGATCAAAGTCTTGGGGTCGCGATCGAACTATGACCATGAAGTTGAAAAGATCAGGAGGAATGGCATTGCAGAATATACGCAGGAGATAGAACGTCAGAGACCCGTGTAAGGGGTTCGAAGGATCATGACCGTCCCCTTCGAATTTAGGAGTAATCGCCACTATAGGATCGGGAGAGATCCGAGATTTTTGGATCAGAGGATAGGTGAACAGGGTTCATTCGATGAAATGGAAGCAAGGGATAAGGTCACCACTATCAGATCCCATTGGAGAGGGAGATCAACAGACATAAGGCATTGCAGGGAACCAAGTTGCACAAGAGATAATTTCCCAAGGCAGTCCCGCAACCAAACCACGGTTTCCCCAAGGGGTTACATGTCAGCATCAAGAGAATTGCGAGGAAAAAAACAAGTTACTACAAACTGTCGATGCATGCCCCTACAAATTGAAAGGAATGCAGTGATGTGACATGTTAGGGTTCGAACATCGAAGCTCCATATAACTCAAGTAGATCTTGACCGTTAATCACCAAGAGGTACGTGTCAGCAGATCAGTAACTCCAGAGAAATCTATTTGAGAGGTTTTTAGTTGACATTTGAAACTCCCGAAGCCTGAAGAGCCGGAGATCTAGAGTAAATCTCGATCATCCGATCATTCGAAATAGATCTCAGTCGTCAAATCATCTGTGATAAATCTCAAGCGTCAGATCGTCCGAGGTGAGTCTGGGATGTCTGATCCATAAGAGATGTGGCGTAAATCTATGGATTTCGGGTGAAGGCCTGAAGTAAGCCTCAACCGTCCTATTCAAGAGGACACACAGAAGAATCCCCTGTACTTCGAGGGGTCTGAATTTTGATATTTTCGAAACCTGAAGACCCGAAAGGATCTCATCCATTGATCTATCGAGAGCCACACTTCACCATATCCAAGGCTTTGGATAAAACCCAGTAGGGCCAAATAAGTTTTGAAATTTGAGATTTTCGAAGTCCGAAGACCCAAATTAAGCCTCAACTGTCAGATTAAGAAGGAATCGTGGTGCATATATATGGACTCTAGGTGAAGACCCGAAGTGAATCTTAGTCGTCTGATCCAAGAGGAAACATGGTGACAGATTGGCTAGTTCGGTAATGCGGAGTTCGAGAGAATTGGAAGTGTTCTAGCATGGAAACTCCCGAAGTCCTAAAGCCCAAAGAGTTGAAGTGATGGGGCATGGTGACATCACCAGGAGGTGATGTGAACCCCGGAATTTCTGAAGTGACATGAATTGCGGATGTCACCTGGGATGACGTGGATGCATGGGATGTGTGCCATGTGTCTGTAAGTTTTGATCATTTGGAGTATTGAAAAGTCAGTTAGAACGTGACACGTGTCACCCGCCTAATTGGGCCACGTGTCCGCTTCTAGTATTTTTCCACGTGGTGACAGAGCATGCAGTACAGAGACTGGGCACTCCAAAGGGGAGATATGTGATAGGTTGTGTTGGGTCGAAACTCCCAAAGTCCCAAAGGCTAGAGTACATATCGACCGTTGATTACAGAAGACACACTTCGAAGGATCGTCGACTTTGGGTGAAAGCATTCCGAGAGGAAGTGCAAGAGGAAAGTTTGAAACTTCTGAAGCCTGAAGAGCCAAAGCGATTCATAATCATTGATCTGTGGGAGGAAACCTATCGACAGATCATGAACTCCAGGAAAAATCGTTCCGGGAGGAGGCAAGCGAAGAAGGTTGAGACTCTTGAAGCTCAGAGTCCCGAAGTGGATCTCGATCGTTGATTGTGAAAGAAGATGAGGACCATTGATCCGGTCCTGGCTTAATGTTTTGAAGTCCTGAAGCTCTGGACAAGTGCTTTTTCAGCTAAGCGCAAGGTCATGGTCATGGTCATCTATAGATTGAGATCTGAGGGAAGGAGGGATAAGGGTCGAATTGGTTGTCTTCGAGACAGAAAAGTGATAAGGAAGGATTTAGTCGCGGTAACCTGGGAGGGTGGTTTGAAGGAAGCGCCTGCACATGATGAGATTATGTGTCGACCAAGGATAACAGGACACTATTATTTTCAGAGTATGGGGATATGATCTCCATGAACAAAAAAAAGAAAGAGACCTGTAGCATGATTTGGCAATTTTGTTTATCATATGCATAATTCTAACAAAATGGTCGCTTGCACATTTTGCAGAATTAAGGGGTTTAAAAACATCAACTCAGGATGAGTATTGAGGAAATGGAAGAAGACGAGGGAGCCTCTAGTCATGATAAGGAGGCAGAAGGCCAGAATACCAGAGTTGGTAATGCAAAGGTAGATTCCAATGGAAGCAAGGGAAAAGCAGAGTAGGAAACGTTAATAGAAATGGTAAGAATCTTGAAGATGGATGTGTAGAGCTACAAAGAATACAATGAGAGACTGATGAGAGACAAAATTCGGATAAATGCTTGAGTTTTGCAGATCTTAAATCAGTTGTAGAGACAAACGAAGAAGGGATCAAACTCAATACAAGAGGAAGAAGGCAGGTGCCATGAAAGAAGGGATGATCGTGGAAGAGATGGTTATTCCAGAAGTGCTAACAGATCTCATGGACACCACTCACCTTTTTACTCAGAAAGAAAATTTTATGCATTGAAAAATATCGTAAGCAATCCAGAGGTGTCTCATGTCAGACACCAAAGAAGGAAACAAGAAGTATATAGTTTGCAAGGAGATATGAGGAAGCGCAAGCCACCTTCCTTTGAGGGTGAAAGAGAAAGGGAAGATGATGTTGAAGCATGGTTCCTTGGGATTAGGAGTTATTTTCAGTTGCATAACTATTCATCCAACCTGGAAGCTAGGATTGCCACGTACCATTTACACGGGAAAGTTGCAATGTGGTGGGACCAACTGAAGCAAGTGGAACATGTTAGTGAAATTAGGATCACTTGGAAGCATTTCAAGAAGTACTTCCATAAGGAGTACCTCTCAGAGAATTTCTATGACAAGAAAATGCAGGAGTTCTTTGAACTCGGGTTGGGAAGCATGACTATGGAAGAATACAAGAAGAAGTTATTGGGATTGTTAAAGTATGTCTCGTTCATTGGTGATGAGAAAGTGAGAATAAAGATATTTGTAAGTGGACTACTAGCATTTTATAAGGAAAATATCAAATATGATGATCCCAAGACCTTGATTGAGGCCATCAGGAAGGCTAAGTACATGCATGAGCAAGGTCACAGAAGAGAATCTCTGCAGAAATCTTGGAAGGACAAGAAGAATGTGAATTCCGATCAAAGGAGGAAAGGATTCAAACCTCCCTTCAATAGGAATGAGCCTAATAGAAATCATCAAGATCAGTATCCTAAGAGAGATTTCAAGAAAGAAGATTCCTTGGGAAAAAGGGGAAGAACAACAATCCAATGCTAGGGATGCGAGGAATATCACTTGTACAAGGATTGCCCACACAGAAAAGACAGAGCGAAGAATGTGCACAACATCCAAGAGGGTACAAAAGTCGAAGATATGGGAAGAATATATGCATATTTAAATGATCGACAAGTAGAGAACCAATCCAATATGATCGAGGTGGAAGGTAAGATCATAAATCAACCTGTTTCTGTTTTGATTGATTCAGGAGAACGTCATTGCTACATTGATCCTAAGATATTGGATAGATTACATTTGGAGAAAATTAAACTTGGAAAATCAAGTTTGGTTCACTTAGCCACTGGAACCAAAAGAAGAATCCATGATATGGTCAGAATTTGTTCCATGAGTCTTAATGGCCTGAATACTAGTATTGATCTAAATATCGTACCATTGGGGTCTTATGATATTCTGATTGGAATGGATTTGTTGGACAAGCATCATGTTGTCCTATATTGTCATAACAAGACATTTACATCTCTGGATGGAAATGGAAAACAAAGCACTGTGAAAGGATTTCCAAGACCCATCTCTGTAAGGGAGATTTCATCCTTATAGCTAAAAAGATGTTTTACAAAAGGATGTCAATTGTATGCAGCTCATGTGGAAGAGATAGAAAATACAAAGGGGCCAAGCCTCGAAGATTTCTCGGTACTATAGGAATTTGAATATGTATTCCAAGAAATACCTGGATTTCCACCAAGAAGGGAGATATATTTCTCAATTGATTTAGTGCTAGGAGTTGCCTTGGTGTCAAAAACACCTTACAGAATGAGCACACCAGAGTTAAAAGAATTACAAATGCAGTTTGAGGAATTGTTGAAGAAAGGGTACATACGTCCAAGTGTTTCACCTTGGGGAGCACCAGTACTTTTTGTCAAAAAGAAGGATGGAACCTTGAGGTTGTGTATTGACTTCCGACAGCTGAACAAGTACACTATAAAGAACAAGTATCCTCTACGCCGAATTGATGACCTCTTTGATCAGCTAAGAGGAGCAAAGATATTTTCAAAAATTGACCTGAGGGAAGAATGCCATCAGGTGAGAATCAAGGAGGAAGACATTCATAAGACAGACTTTTGGACCAGGTATGGGCATTATGAATTTTTAGTGGTGCCATTTGGATTGACCAATGCACCAGTTGTATTCATGTTCTTAATGAATGACACATTCAAGAATTATTTGGATAAGTTTGTCATAGTATTCCTGGATGGCATACTTATCTATTCTAAGTCTGAAGAGGAGCATGAACATCACTTAAGACTGGTACTGAAAGTACTGAGAGAACATCATTTGTATGCTAAGTTGAGTAAGTGTTATTTTTATCAAAAGCAAATCCATTACTTGGGACACATTATTTCAGAGTAGGGCATAACAATAGATCCAGAGAAAATAAGAGCCATTAGAGGATGGACAACACCCAGAAATGTGTCAGACGTGAGATATTTTATGGGATTAGTTGGCTACTAAAGAAGGTTCATAGTAGGGTTCTCTAAGATAGTTCATCCCGTCACTTCTTTGCACAAGAAGGGAACTAAATTTGAATGGACACTCAAGTGTGAAAATAATTTTAACCTGTTGAAGGAATTACTTACTAGTGCACCTGTGTTGAAGATTGCTGACCCAAATGACAGTTTTGTGGTATGTACAGACACATGTAAGGAAGGACTTGGGGGAGTCCTCGCGCAAAATGGACATGTCATTGGATATGAGTCCATAAAGCTTAAGGAACATGAGAGGAACTATGCCACCCATGACTTGGAACTTGTTGCCATTGTTCACGCCTTGACGATGTGGAGGCATTATCTCATGGGGAAGAAATTTGAATTAAGGACAAACCACATTGGCCTGAAGTATCTTTTTGAACAGCCAACCTTCAATGCCAAGAAAACAAGATGGATGGAATTTCTAAGTGAATATGACTTCGATATCAAGAATATCAAGGGAAAGGAGAATAAAGTTGTCGATGCACTTAGTAGAAGAGTGAATCTCATGCATGATACTATTGTCAGTATGCATTAGTCAGACTTGAAGAGAAGAATTTTAGATGGTATTGTTATAGACCAACAATACCTAAAAGTAAAGGAAAACTTACAACAAGGATATGTACAACAGAAAATAAAGGAGTATGAGATAAAGGAAGACGGACTACTCATGCATAAAAATAGAATATATGTTCTTAGTTTTGGAGAACTGAGGAATTTGGTACTGAAGGAAATGCATGATGTTCCTTATGTTGGACATCCCAGTTACCAAAAAATAATTACAGCAGTAAGAAGTCAATTCTTTTGGCCAGGAATGAAGAAGGATGTTGTTGATTACATCGCTCGATGTATGGAATGTCAGAAGGTGAAGGCTGAGCATAGGCACCCAGCAGGTTTGTTGCAGACATTGCCAATCCTAGAGAAGAAATGGGAAGTGATCACCATGGATTTCATCATAGGATTACCCAGAATGAATAAGAAACATGATTCAATCTTGGTGGTGGTTGACAAATTAACAAAGGCTACTCATTTTGTGCTTGCGAATACAATGCATACAGCGGCTAATATTGCAGAAATTTTCATGAAGGAAATTGCTAGGTTGCATGGGATACCTAGGACAATTGTCTCAGACAGAGATACAAAGTTTACCTCCAATTTTTGGAGGGGATTGTTTAAAGGATTTGGCACAAATATAAACTTTAGCACAAGATATCATCCCCAGACATATGGGAAAACAGAGAGAGTCAATCAAATAATTGAAGATATGTTGAGAATGTATGTGATGGATAAGCCATCTAAGTGGGAAAATTACTTACACTTGGTTGAGTTTTCATATAATAATGGGTATCAAGATTCATTGAGAATGAGCCCATTTGAATCCTTGTACGGTAGGAAATGTGATACTCCAGTAAGTTGGGACAACCCAGTAGATAGAGTGGTACTTGGGTGGGAGTCTCTCAAGGACATGGAAGACCAGGTGGTTAAGATCAAGCATAATTTAAAGGCAGCTCAAGATATACAGAAAGTTTATGCAGACAAGAACAGGACAGCTAGAGATTTTAAAGTAGGGGAGCATGTACTTTTGAAAGTGAATCCCAAGAAAATATCATTGAAATTGGGTAGTTGTACAAAGTTGGCAGCCATATTATGTGGTCCATTTGAAATATTGGACAGAATAGGGTTAGTTGCATACATGCTTGCATTGCCTTCTTCGATGAATGTGCATAATATATTTCATGTATATTTACTAAATAAATATGTACATGACCCTAACAATGTTATTGATTGGCATCTGATTCAGGTAGAGATGGAGGGAGACTTTCAGGTTCAGCCAGTACGGGTATTGGACATAAAGGTAAAAATGCTCTGAAATCGAGTTATAGAGCTGGTAAAAGTTCAGTGGATCTGCTACGGTCTTGAAGATGCTACCTGGGATCATGAAGAGCCATGCAGGCAGAGTACCCATAGCTTTTTGAATAAATTTGAGATTTTGATCTCTATTTTGTATATGCACTGAGGACAGTGCCAAAATCAGGGGGAGGGGATGTAACACCCTAGGTTTTGGACCCGCATTTTAAATAATGTATTGTTACAATGCTGAGAGGCCAGAGTGACCAAACAATTATTAAAAATTCCATTGTTCCCAAGAGATGTAATGTTTTTATCATTATTAATAATAAATACAAGGCTAGTTGCTAGATGGACAAGGACTAGAGTAATAGGGGGCTATGATTCCATAAGAGAGGGGGCTTGAGGGGATAAGTGTTTATTCATATTTTAATTACCCTGTTTATCTAAGGGAGGGGATCGATTACGTGAGCTTCTTGGGGAAGGCCAGGAGGTTCTTGATTTCCCCATGAAGTTACTTAAACCTGCCTCGGCTATGATGGGGGGGTTCGACTGATGGCTTGTTCCCTGATTTTCTGTACGTTCCTTCATTTTTCCCTCACGCACTTCCTTCATTTTGGCTTGGGAAGGGAACCGAACTGCTGAAGAAATAGCCACAGGATAGTTGGTTGTAATGGTTGCCAATGCAATCAATCCATGACATGGGGCTTGCATGTCTAAGATGTGTTAGCCTGTGCCCTGTTTTGCTGAAAACTATGAGTCCTAATAGTTCTATATTTGAGTTTTCCAGACCAGTTGTGTTGGAGGCCCAAAAATAAAGGAGAGGGATTGCCTGAGGGACTACATGGCAGAGAAGGGTGGAGGTCCATTCTCTTGGGGCAGTACAGGCTAGGTACAAGAGAGTTGGGTACTTGGATTTTTGTGGGTGTTGGGAAAGTTGTGAGAGCTTGAGAGTTGACTGGTTTGGTAACCCAAGTAACACTCTAGAACCATCCTTGTGGATTCATAGCTTTAACTTGGGGGTGACATCGTTGTTGAGATTTGGAGCAGTAGTGTCTATGGTTGGGTGGAACGTCCTTGGTCTACAGCTAGTTGGTGTCACCTTTTTATAAAGATAAGTGCTCTCTATTGTGATATTATTATATGTGTATGAATGTATTTTATGCTTTATATTTAATTATCGTTTAATTGAATCTTTAGACTATGCATGCATGTTGACTATTGGTGTGCATGTCGTTAAAGTATTTTATTTTATGCATCCTTAAATTTTAAAAAGGTATCATAAGAGAAAGAAGTGCAAGGGCTGGCTTGAAGGTAGCATGCCCCGGCCTGTGGGTGGTTGGGGATGTTACACAAGGAATGGTAGAGTGTTGAGCTCAAAATCATCATTACCCATAGCCTTGGTGATGATGTAAGCCCCATAGCAAAGTGGGTAGAGCTTTAGATGGGGCCTTGTAAGATGCTCCTTCTGCAAATGTAATCAAACCTTGTCTCCAACCTGGAACTAGTGTGGGACCCTGTTTTAATCATGGTGTTGCTTTTAATTAGCATTGGCTTTATGAAAAATCTCATGGACATGTTGGCAGATGTGTTAAATCCACTCAATGAATCTAGTGTCTTTGTTCGTCTCAGAATGAACATGGGAAATTATGTCTGTGTGGTTGCCAGAGGTAGTGCAACATCAATGGGACCCAAGGGTTGGAATCCCAATCCCACCTAAAATGGGATATGGCTGGTGGAGCTTTGGAGAGCCATGTTGTAACTGCGTTGAACATATAGGAGACTCTCATCCCATTTACGTGGCTACTTAGAGTTGTACATGTGGAGGATGTGCACAATCATCTGATTGACGACCTTTGTTTGGTCATTTGTTTGGGGGTGGAAAGTGTTGTTTCTGAGATTAATCCTAAGGCTCAAAGAGTGATGTCAGGCATCAAGAGTGTTTAAAGAAAATGTTTTAAATGAGTGTTTTTCCTACCTTTAGTTCTATAAGAAATTATCTTTAAATGAAATTAAAAATTGGACAGTACATAAGTTCTATTTTGTTGTCTAAGTCAATTATAATGTCAAATGGTGTGAAATAAAGTTACAAAACGGTTAAACAAAGCTAGGCATCAATTGCAGATGAGTCTCACCTTGCTTGCAGTGGAAGAAAAGTAGAGAAGGAACCCTTGATCAAGATATGAAATGTAGTAATTCACATAGAACGCAGGTCTTGTTTTACTCACAGTAAATACAAAGGAAAAATTGCTTACCTAATGAATTTCTAGAATAATATGATCACAGTAGTTGTAATACTAAATTGCAATCAATCTCTTTTCAAGGAATTACATAAAGAAATTCGCAGAAATGAAAATACAGAGGAAATACATAACTTAAATTGAATGAAAATTAGAATCTATGTCTACACTTGTATTAATACTCAGAAAAGAGATTTTCTCTATTACATATGGCAAGAAGCAGCCCTCAATAGATATTGAATATATGTACTTATACAAAATCTTTCACAGCTCAAAAACCCTTTCACTTCTTACAATCTTTAATTAAAAGTAGCAAACATATGAACAAAACAACAACATGTAAATCTTGATGAGTTTCGTTGGCGTTCTCCTCTACCTCTTCATATGTTGGTAGAAACACCTATTTTCCTTAGTCCTTTGGGTCAGATACACATGTCATTGAGGCCACCTTAATTATTTGGCATATTGTCTTATCTGTTTTGGTTTTGTTTCCATCTGTCCCTCCAAATATGTTCAACAAGGCAATGAATCACAATTGATATCATGGGGAATGGATAATCAAATGAATAGCACTACATTGGATTGTCAAGGAATGGATAATGGGCACAGGAAAAAGTAACCATCTATGGAAATAATGATAATTGAGCAAGTGTATGACGATGAAGTAGGGATAAGTGGAGATTATAATGTAGGTGGATGAGATAAGTGGTTGTTGAAAGGTGAAATGTAGAGAGGGCGTAAGGAAAAGACATTGTGCACATTTTCTTACCTGCTCCCAGCTATGATTTCTTTTCCATGTTCAATACATTGGGTGCATCTATCCAAAAATTCCACCACGAACCTTGATGGCTCAATTTTTTTAATTTACCTCGAAAGCGAATAATTTCCTTTCTATTTGAGGCATCTTTCTTGGATCCTTTTCACTTCTTGAGTTGTGTCCTAGAACTGCGAACTTGGATTCACTATCCATTTATTGATTTTAAGAAGATAAACCTGGCTCATTTCTTGAATGGATTCTAGAGTTTCTTCCTTGCTCTTTCTAGAATTTTGTTGGTTCATTTCTATATCAATTTTCCCCGGGGCTTCTAAGATATTAATTTCCTCAAGATCAATCATCCCTTTATTTAATGATGACAATGCTTCTAGACAAGCTTCTTTTACCTCTCTAGAAAATCTTTTTCTCTCTTCCATATTTGTTTCCCATACCTTTAGGGCCATCTCACCTTTTAATTGTTCGGAATGAGAAAGAAGAGGAAAATCAGGGACATTATCTTTCTGCATCAATATGAGGACTTCCTGAAACTTAGAACAGGTTGAGAAAGCCTCTTTTTACTTGACATAAATGTCCTTTAGAGAAAGGTCTACTACTTGATAGCACCTTTGGATGGCATCTACCTTCAGATAAAGGTCTTGTTGGGCAGCTTCTATATTCTCATTTATTTCCAATGCTTGATTTTGGAAGGTCGAGATGTTTATCGAGGTACCTTCGGTTAGGTCCAATATGGCTTGCATATGTTCTATCAACTCATCATGTTGAGTAACTAGACTTTGGCTAGTCTGCAAATTTTGGTGGAGCAGGTTGAGGTTATCCTAAAGCTGTTTGATTTGTTGATGATAATTGGCCCTGATTTGCTCAAAATCCTAGTTCATTGTGTTTCTAATAGTCTGTTCTATGGCATGTATATGATTTTTCAAGTGTTATACCAATAGGTGTTGGAATTACTAATACAACTGAGAGGGGGGGTGAATCAGTTGTCTTTGTGCTTAAACAATAATAAGTCTATTTAAAATATTCTTAACCTTTCTTCAAGTGATCATCAACATTATACAGCATATGGACAGTAAAAGAAAAAAAAAACATCAGTCACACATAAGGTATACACAGAGACAGATTTTCACGAGGAAACCCATAAAGGGAGAAAACCTATTCTTCTTCGAAATGATAGGCAGTCTTTTAAGTTCTGTACATCATCTTTAATTGAGCACCAACTCAATGTGAGGCTGCTACATCTTTTTTACAAGATGCAACTTGTTTGAGAGCACCAACTGTTACACATTATTTTCGTCATCCCTATGATCGTTAATGATGTAAACCTATCTATTGCCTTTAGAGGGGTCACAATGGCCTGAGTTCCTGAAGAGAGAAGGAAGAAGAACTTTTCCTGAGAAAAGAAGTTGCATTTTCCTATGTAAAAACCTTATAAAGAGAAATTTCCGCAGGTTGCTATATAGCCAGGGTGCGGACTTTCTGCAGGTTGCTATATAGGCAGGGTGCGGAAATGACCACTTTCCGCAGGTTGCTATATAGCTAGGGTGCTGAAATTCCAGCACGTGGGAAAAACGTACGGTTTCTCGAATTTTATAGAAGGAGAAGCTTCTTGGGTGAGGTGGCATCCGAACGGTTTGGATCTTACTCGCTTTCATGATTTAGTGGGATCATCCTAACCTCCTCACCCTATCT
>ML787627.1:298705-324229 GCA_009831015.1 Picea engelmannii
CTTCAAGTGATCATCAACATTATACAGCATATGGACAGTAAAAGAAAAAAAAAAACATCAGTCACACATAAGGTATACACAGAGACAGATTTTCACGAGGAAACCCATAAAGGGAGAAAACCTCTTCTTCTTCGAAATGATAGGAAATCTTTTAAGTTCTGTACATCATCTTTAATTGAGCACCAACTCAATGTGAGGCTGTTACCTCTATTTTACAAGCTGCAACTTGTTTGAGAGCACCAACTCTCTGGTTTCTCTAGCACCCACTAGAAGGAAGCACCAACTCCCTGATTTTTCTAGTACCCACTAGAAGGAAGCACCAACTCCCTATATGTTCCAGCACCAACTAGATGAAAGCACAAACTTCCAGTTACACAGGCTCCAACCTGTATAACAGAGAACACCTGTTCTCCCTAGCACCACCCTGCCACCCTAGTTTCTTTGGCTGCAACCAGATGGAAGCTACAACTTCCTGTGTTCAAGCTCCCACTTGAACCTCTGAGGACAACAATCCTCCCGAGCACCTCCCAACCTCCCTAGAATATGAATGGCTAAATAAACAGTCAACTTTACAAATAAATCAGTTCTTACCAATCTTTCTTTGTTCTATAAATCTAGTCTTCTACACACTGTTCTGCGACTCTTCTCTTCCTCTGTCAGTTCAGCAGGTATGCTCTACATCAATTCGTTCTCTCATTCTTCTCTTCTTCAACTTGTTCTATTATTCTTCTCTTCGTTTCATCTAACACTGCACATATGCTCAATCTCCTCCTACGCATTCTCTCCTTTTCCTTTTCTTACGGTTTCATTCTCATCTCATACAGAATAGCCAACCTCACACAGTCTGTCTCATCTACTTTTATACACACCTACACGACGGTTCAACTTCCCAACTCCTTAGGCAAAAAGAAGACAACTATCTAAGCAACTGAAACGCCAACTAATCGGCAATCATGAGTCTGTTTCGCTAACAGATTCGAAATTGAGGAGTTAACTGTGAGAGAGAACAGTAACCCTCCGATCAACACTTGATCTGACGGTTCAGATCATTCCTCGATTTCGCATATCGCTATTTCGACATTCCTGATGTTCAATGTTCTTGTCACTTCCAAATCCTGATCCATGAAACTCCATAAAGAAAATAGATCAACGGTCTAGATCACTTCTTGATATGACGGTTGCAATTACGTCGCGATTTCACATATCGCGATATCGCCATTCTTGTTGCATCGTTCTTCCCTCTCCATGTTGCAATCTCTGAAACTCCGATACAGAACTTTTCTGCACTAGCTCCTTCCCCAATATGATTATGGTCATAACCAAGCGCCTATGCAAAAGCGCTTTCGCGATTTCTCATTTCGTGATTTTCGACACTATGCTCCGTTGACCCCAAGTCAACAAAATTTTGATCACTTTCCACATGTCCTATGATTCCATGGTCCAGATCTATTATTGATTCAACGGCTACGATTGAGTCACGATTTCGCGATTTCGGCATTCTTGATACATTGGGTTCTTTGCCTCTCTATGTCGCGATTCACGATACTCCGATATGGAGTTTGATCAACGATCCAGATTTGATCTTGACTTGATGGCTGCAATTGAATTGCGATTTTTCATCTTTTCCTCTTGATGTTGCGATTCACGAAACTCTGATAGGGAGTTGAATCAACGGTCCATATATGATCTTGCTTCAATGACTACGATTAAGTCGCAATTTCGCATATCATGAAATCGGCATTCTTGTTGCATTGTTTCTTTGACATCTCCAACATGCAATCCTCGAAACCCCGACATGGACTGGAATCAACAGTCCAGATTCAACCTTAATCTGATGGCTCAGATTACATCGTGATTTCGCATATCATGATATCGGGATTCCTGATGTCAATAATTTTGACATCTCCAACTCTCGATCCTCAAAACTCCAACATGGAGTTAGATCAACGGTCTAGATCAAACCTTGATCTGATGGCTCAGATTACATCGTGATTTTGCATATCGCGATTACGCCCAATTCTCCTTGTACCTTAAAGGACGTGCGGGTTCTTCTTGATCCAACGATGATCTGATCCTGCGCTTGGATCTAACGGCTGAAACATGTCCTCCTCTTCAACGATCTCTTCTTGTCTATATTGAGATCTGACGACCCTCGTTCTTTCGGGGATTTTGAATGGAATCCAACGATCAGAGATTCTTCTCAAACTTTACTGGTCTTCGATCAACGTTGTGTTTCCTTTGATCATTCGCCTTCGATCATTCAACCTTCCTGAATTTATCTTTTGTTTGCCTGTCGATTACAAACTTCTTGTACTCATGCCATCTTCACTGTTGTACTTGCCATCAATGACAAGCATTCGCTATCTGTTAAATATTTGCCAACAATAGGAACTTTTGTTGTAGTTGTTCGGTCAATTTTTCTACAGACTACTAATTGGTAGTTGAAAAAACACCTAATGAACCTACAACTGCCCTTGCAAATTCTAGATCATCTTGGTCATTCTCGTCATACACCATTCTCTCCCTTTTAACCATGACTCGATATTTCTGGTGAGATTCACTTTTGACGATGGCTTTCCGTTTCTTACTAAAAATAAATCTGAAGGAGGCATATCTTCGGGCAAGGTGGGGCTAAGATCACCTACAAAAACAAGTTCAGAATTAGGATTTCCAAAGCTGGTTTGTAGAGGGGTTAGCGATGTAATGGGAGTAGAAATCTCTATGGACTGTTCTTGCTCTGTTGTATTTGAGGTGACAAGAGGAGTAGTTGGTGTCGAAGGAGACACATCATGTCCCTGTTTTAGGAAATATTTGATTTGAGCCAATGCATGGGGGCTTAGTTGGCCTGAAAATGATGCTTTTAATTCTTGTGTTAACACCTACGATCTCTTTGGGGTTCCCTCAACTTTGTGCTTATAAGAGTGACTTGATTCAGAACCTGTAGGCATAGCTTCCTGTGAAGGGGGAGTGGTTATTGACTCTCCTTGTAGTACCCTAGGTAGACTGTTTCACCTATGTTTTTGAAAGCTGATAAAACTAGCTTGTTGATCCAAGGGCAGGGTTCAGAATCTATCTTGAACTTCCTCATAAGATCTAACTCCCCTGAATATTTCATCATACGGGGAGTTATCATGCATATATCACTTTATGTTGAACTGGTCTAGGTGTTTTTCCACTATCTTACGTGGATCGTGTCTCTTGAACTCGATATCAATCAATTTGACATCCTCCAGGGACGTGACCTCAACTTTGGAGTGACCAAAATCCAATGATGAAAACATGCCAACTTGAATAGGGAAATTTGGACAAACCTTTTCATGTGCTACTTTGAACTCCTTATTGATGCCTCTTATCACTATCTGGTATGCCACTTCTCTGCATACAATCCTGTCGGGTAAAAATTGTGGGAGAGAATGAGGAGAAACCAAGCAACCAAAAACTATGATGTATGAGAAATTATCCTCAATGAACCAATATGCAAGCTCACCTAGGTTTCCCATAATCTTTTCTGAAATCCAAGGAGGTGGGTGACCATACAAGGCTATATGAATAGGTATTACAACATTGTGGAATATTTCATAAAATAAATCTTTGGCTATCTCCTCCCACAACTTGGAGTGATAAAAATGAATGGGCTCGGCACTAGCTGGGGTCAAACTCTAGTTCATCAATGGAAAATGGGTCATGAGGAAGATGGCATCCATAACATATGCATACATGTAAAAAGGGGTGGGTTTCCCTTTTGATTTCGATGTTTTGTAATCAACAATTCCTTTGGCCAAGTTATCTAACAATATTTTGGCCCAATTGAAAGTGTAACCCTCTACTACCTCATTCATGATGGATACTCATTCCACCAAGAAATGCATAGGGTTATTCTTCCCGAACAGATGACAGAGCATCATGGCTACATACACCATATGAGCATCCAAAGACATTGCGGCATACATACCATGAGCGTCGGTCCTTAATTTCTCTGGGTGTCCACACCAGGTCCTGATTATATCGTGACCATTCCTGGCATATTGGACGCATTCCTTTTGCACGAATTCTAGAATGAATGCGGAATTGTAAGTATATTTAGGATTATGGGGAGATTTTATACATTACTTGAAAATGTTCTGGTCAGAAAGAGCCGATGGAAACCTGCTAATGGTTGATGATGCTCTTGTTCTGGACATCAACATATTCCAGTGCCCATCTTATCATGTTGTTATAAGGCATGAGTCTCGGTCGTGCAACTATCTTATGTAGATATTACTGTGTTATGTGTGTAATATTAGTTGCAAAAGATTCATCTTATTCTTCGGTAGAGTCCTATGGACAATTGATGATTTCACACTCCAGGATCTCAAAAACTTGTGTCCACGTTTTAATGGTGTATGTGGCTCATGGAGTGGTGTCCGACAGAATGTCTTCATTCGGGTTCAAATATTCCCTTCTGCATCGGTATTTTTTTCCATTTTCCATGGTGCCATAATCTCTAAGGAAACATAGCAAGGTTACCTGTTTCAGAGAAAATCCATGAGTTTTCAAATAGATAAAACTTGCTAATTGTGAAAGGTGAAAATGAATTCGAAATCAAAGTGCTTTTATTTAAACGAGATTCATGGATCTTCATATAACCTTATTGACGAACAATTTATTAATGTTAATGGAGATGTCTACCTGGCGATCTGCAATCCTCATTTGAATCATTGTCCTTAATTATCCATAAATTCCATCAACATTTCGACGGTTCAGGTTCGGGAGTTTTAGATGTGACAGAGTGGGAACCTCTCGAATCCTGAATCCACAGAAAGATTAATCTCTGAATAATCGCTTTAAAAACCTAAATCAATCATGTTTAAAATGGTGCGTTAACTTCAATTGTTTCGAAAGTTCAGACTTCAGGGACTTTTAATGTATATCAAGAGGAACTTCCCAAAACCCAAAACTGCAAAGCAATTAATTATCTAGTAATTGATCTTAAGTCTTAATTAATTGCACTTAATTTTAAGTATTTCGGAAGCTCGGACTTCGGAAATTTTAGAATATGATACAAGGGAAATGTCTGAAATCTGAATTGTGGAGTCATTAACTATCTCTTGATCATGATTAACTTGGTTATTTAAACGTTCAATTTAGCCTTTTAATTTTTTAAATGTTCAATACTTCAGTATTTTAATACTTCTGTGATTCATGAATTCATTATTTGTTATACTCCTGAAGGATCATCTCCCATAGTGGCGTGGTATAGATGATGTCATTCTGGATGACGTGTTGAGAAAAGAGAGGTTCTACGTGTTACTTGGAAACGTGTGAATCCTCCAATGAAAATGTCTCGAACAGGTGCCATGTGTCAAATCGGGAAAGACTCAAAAGGTACACATGTCCTACGACTAGTGCCTTTAAATGGTTTAAGAAAATTCATGAGCAGGTAACTTTGGGTTTTGGAGTTTTATAGTTTTTACTGTTTAGACTTATTGAAACATATGAAGCGTGAAGCTCTTAAGCAATCGTTAGAGATTTACCTCTTTAAAATTCAGGGGGCTCCAGAACTCTGGAGGTTATTAGGATCACTAGATAAAAAGGAAAAACTCATCAATGATGGATATTGTGCGTGCCTTATTATTAACTAACTAGCAATGAATTTGATTTAAAATTAAAAGGCCATTTTCCAAGTTTCTGCCTTCTTTGGGTAAAATTTTATTTTCATGAGGTGAAAAATATAAAACTCAAAAGTTCAGAATCATATGTGTTCCAACATAGGATCCATATAGGGATCGTGTCTCCCTGTGAGACACAGAATAATAGTAGATGGAGTGCCTTTATTAGGTAAATGGAGTCATTATTGCATTTTTGGAAAACACTTTTAGGAGTTAATCATACACAGAAAAAATTAACTTCAACTGAATCTCAGAAAACCTTCAAAACACATCTAATGATTGACCTCGAGTTAGGCTATTTAAAATTTCCCTTTCCTAAAACTGAGTTTGGATCTGTTTAAGATAATTAAAACAAATTTAACCAAAATATTGGACTTCAAATGACTTCATTAGCATCAAGCTTGAGTAGATGTAATAATTTATTTAGGGAATCCCTCGTTGGTTTAGAATGTAAATATTACCGAAAAGAGAACTAGATG
Organism: Picea engelmannii; assembly: GCA_009831015.1. Taxonomy (NCBI): domain Eukaryota; kingdom Viridiplantae; phylum Streptophyta; class Pinopsida; order Pinales; family Pinaceae; genus Picea; species Picea engelmannii. The sequence continues at coordinate 304,833 of ML787627.1, forward strand.
TCAGAGTATGTTATGTAGATATGTATGACAGTCGTACAAATATCATAGATATTGCTTCACTTCCAGTGAGCATGTTCAGTACCCTAGTGAATTTATCTATTTCTCCCATTGAATTTCCTTTCACCACTTCAATTAGCACTTTTGCATTTTGCTGAGATGAGGGAAATCATTACATGAATTTCCTTTCATCATCTCTTTGGACAAGATGGGGGAAATAAAATTATGAATTTCATTTCACCATCTGTCTTATATTTTAATATTTTGAAGTGGGGGAAATCAATATGTATGTATCATACAAGGGATGATATCTGCTTAAAATTGAAAAAGAAGGTCTGTCACAATTTTTTAAGTATACTCTGAAACTAATTTTCTCTGAATATTCAATACACCTTCACCTATAGGGAATATTTTATAAGGATTTTGATTTTTCAGGGATCGACCTTGAGCGAATTAGTCAGTTTAAATCCAATAGAATATCTAAATTCATCGGGATTAGCCTTGACATACTTTCTTTCAGTTAAAATCAAAGGAACATAAATTTTTTCACCTAATATTGTTTTGAAGATATGTTTTTAATTTTTCAAAGTCAAGGTGAATTTCTTTCTTTATATGAAGACTAAGGAAAGGTAGTGAAAACCAGAAGTAAATAAAATATTGGGGATAGGAAAAATAACCAGAACGGGGCCTCAGAGGGCCTGACGCAAAAAATCCCAAGCCCGCACAATTTTTTTTATTGATTCTCAAACTTACTTTCAAGCCCTTTTTATTTTTATTTTCTTTTTTCTTTTTTTTTATTTTTTTTATTTTTATTTTGGAGAAGGCTTTAGAATTTATCAGTATGACACTCTAAGTTGTAATTTTATATTTCTCTAATTCTTGATCAGGTGATAACATTATCATGAGTGAAACCTCCTTTACGTTCAAAAATATTTCCTTAATATTTTAGTTGAACTAGTCAAGGTAGGATCTCATACCTAAAATTTCTTTTGTATTTTCAATTAGGCGCATCATTAATTCATCACTTGTTTTGAGAGAAAGTGAATGTTTTGGAAAATGAGTGTCGGATTTTGATGCATCATTATCTCTCGTTTAACAGTAAGTATTATGCACGGTAACACAATGTGAAATGTCAAAAAAATCCACAGAATAGAGATGGTATGTGATACAGATGCTTTTATATTCTTCTTTGATGATGTCAAGTAAACATGGTTTATTTACAACAAACGATAAAATTACTTGTATAATTTACAAAAGAAAGGTAAAATTGCAAATTGAAAAAGAAAATAGACGTCAATCCAAACCGATATATACAATGGGGATTTGAAATATGACTACTGCATGAGATGTTTTAATTAACGCATGTTTATAGGAGCATCAAGGATTTCTCCATCGAGGTTTTCCAATAAAAAAGATCTTTTTCCCTCAGCAGCCACAATTTTGAATGGCCTGAACCAGAGATGGTCGAACTTGCCATGTTTCCCTACATCTTGTTTTCTAGCGTCCCACTTCAAAACTATATCGCCAAGAAGAAACTCCATGTCTTTAGTTTTTTTATTGAAAAGGGCCTTCATATTATCCTGGTAGTTTTGAATTTTATCGTCTACCTAAGCCTTATTTTGTTGAACCTCGATGATTTGATTCATCCTTATTGTAACGTTGTTTGGCCCTTCATTTGCATCCTGTCAGAGTTTCATCACAGGAAGAGCAATATTGATAGGAAGGACAATGCCAGTACGATAAACCAATTGAAAAGGGGACATACCTATTGATTTCTTGGTGCCGATTCGGTTCGCCCATAAGGCGTATTTCAGGTGGGTGTGCCAAGACTTTTTATTTTCTGTCAACAATTTTTTTATTATAGTCATCAGGATCTTGTTAGACAATTCAGCCAACTCATTTCCCTGAGGATAATATGATGTAGAATGTCCTAACACAATGTTGTATTTTTGGCAGAAATTGATATTTTCCATAGACTTAAAAGATTGAGCGTTTTCAGTGACTATTTTTCGAGCACAACCAAATCTCGATATGATGTTTTCATCCAGGAATTTTATTACTACCGAATCCATATAATTCCGAGTTTGAATGGATTCTACCCATTTCGTGAAGTAGTCGATAGTGATTAGAATCCATATATGTTGAGAACTTGATTGCAGATGGATTTCTCCGATGAAGTCTAGGCCCCATTGTTGAAAAGGGGCTTCAGCTTTTACTAGGATTAAAGGTAGGGCATGGAGATTCTTCTTGCCAATGAACAATTAGCATGAATTATAGGCTCTGACCCTTGTGATTACATCGGTAAATAAATTTGGCCAGTAATATCCATCCCTTAAAATATTGTAGGTCGTTGCTCTCCAGGCATGGTGTCCTCCGCACACTCCTTCATGGAATTAATCGATGATACCTTCTATTTCAGATTTTGTTAAGAAACATAACAAGAAACCTAGAGGGTGTTTCCAGTACAGTTGACCATCGATAATACCGTATTTAATTTCTTGTAGCTTCAAAGTCTTTACTTCAGACGAAGTCATTTCATTCGGGCATTGAAGGGTAAGGAGGTATGTAACAATATCGTGATACCAGGTAGAGGGAGAAAACGTATCTTCAATTCGAATAGTGGGTGCATGAGCATCAATTTCCTCTATATCTAGGAGAGATTTGTGTGATTCTAGGTTATTTATCCTGAGCTCCCTGAAATTTGATTCGGCTAACAGCTTCGCCCGGACTTAACCTTTGACTAGCTTGGTCGGTTTCACTTCTAGATCAAAATCTTGAATTTTAGCCAAACATCGACCTCTTTGTCCATCATTGTTTGGATGAACCAAGATGTCTTTGATATCATTTGTTGGCACGTAAGCGATTATTTTGGAATGCAATATATATGTTTTGAAGGGCTTCAGAACCTTCACCATTGTGTATGCTTGCTTCTCAAGTATATTGTATCTTAATTCTGCATCTCTGAGGATTTTGCTGAAGAAGGCTATTGGTTGCTTGAATCCTTCCTTGTTCTTTTCCAGGATTACCACTGCAACAGTATGTTCATAAGCGAATGAGAATATTAAGAATTCCTTGGTATAGTCTGGACTTGCTAGAACTGGTGCTTTCCCTATAGATTTTTTGACAGGCTCGAAAGATACTTTAGATTCAGTAGTCCACTTCACTTCGTTATCTTTCTTCAACATATTTGTAATCATTTTAATTATTTCAGCAAAGTTAGGAATAAATCTTCTTAAAAAATTGATCTTTCCTAAAAAAGATTGAATTTATTTTCTGTTCCTATGGATGTTAATCATGTTTATAGCCTCAACTCACTTAGGGTTGACCTTGATTCCTTCTTTTGACACTATATGACCTAAGATATTACCTTCTTGCATAGAAAAATGTGATTTCTTAGGATTAAGAGACAAACTGAACTGTCTTCATTTTTTGAAGGTCTGCCTAAGGTGCAACAAATGTTCTGCATCAGATTTAGAAAAAACCATCAAATCATCAAGATAAATAACAACGAATTTGTCTCTCTCGGTGATGAAGATGATTTCCATCGCTCTCTGGAAAGTAGCCCCTGCATTCATCAAACCAAATTGCATTTTATTGTGCATAAATTTTCCCCACAGAGTGGTAAATGTAGTCTTTTCTCTGTCGTCTTCATGAACAATGATCTGATTATAACCCGAAAAACCATCAATCATGGAAATCTTGTTGGACCCTACTACCTTCTCTAGAACATGATGCATTTTCAAGAGTGGGTAGTTGTCTTTAAGGGACAACCGATTTAAGTTTTTGAAATCAACACAGAGCCTTATTTCGCCATTTTTCTTTCTGACGGGAACCAAATTTGCTACCCATTCAGAGTATTTAAGTGGAACGATGATTTTTTCATCGAGAAGTTTCTTGACTTCCCTTTCTATCACTGGCAGGAGAATCGGATTTATCTGTCTGAGTTTCTATCTAAAAGGTTTAATACCATGTTTTAAAGGAATCTTATGTTCAATAAAAGAGGTATCGTAAGTTTTCAGATCATCATAAGACCATGCAAAAGCATCTTTGTATTGCCTAAGCAACTCAACGTACTTACTTTTCATTTGGGCCAGAAGGTATTTTGATATCTTGACCATTTTGGGATCTTCGTTAGTTCCTACATTACAGTCTTCAACTTCTTTGGGTTGGGGACGTAAGGTAGACTTTAAAGGTATGTCATCCTGGTCAAACAACCTTTCTAAGGGGATAAGCCCTCTGGGAATTTGATTGTTCTTAAGAAAGAGCATGTGGTGGTTTGTAATCTTGTCTTGGAATTTTTCTAGATTCTCTCCTTCTTGCATAACCCAAGTAAGATCATTTTGGTTTTCCTGATCTATGTGAGTTTCAGAAAAATCATCAACCCTTTCTAGAAATTGTTTGATTTTTTCATCGTCCTTGAACACTTGTCATTGTTGAACGTTGTTCAGGATCAAAGTTATGTTTCCCATCTCAATGTGATACTTCAGTTTCAAGACAGTGGGCGGTACGAAGGTCGCAATATCCTTGGCCAAGGAATCAGCTTGTTGCTTCTCCATCCTGGGAATAGAGTGAATATTAAAGGATGAGAATAAATTCTCTATAAGATCCCAGGCGCAATTCCTATATGATATCAACCTTGGATTCTTAGCTTGATACTGTTGTTTTACTTGTTTCACAATAAGCTCTCCATCACCATAAACTATCAGATGTTCGATTTTTAACTTCCTTGCAGCTTCTAATCCTAAAACTAGAGCTTCATATTCGCAAACATTGTTTGTATAATCGATATCCCATTGTAATCTATAATATAAGGGAATAACATACTCATCACAAGGTTCCACGAATAAAACTCTAGCTCATGCTTCTTCGTAAGATGAGGCACCATTGAAGAACATTTTTCACATTCCTTCTCTTACATTTACATTTTTCTTTATTATTTCTATTTTTTTAATTTCTTGTTCTGTACATTCTTCAAAATCATCATCAATATATAATATACAATTTCCTAAGTCTTGATCAACAACATAGACTAGGTAATCATTGGGGTTTTGAGAGTCACTTACAGTATATGCCAGTCTAGTTTCTCTGTACAGTCGCGTGAATTGCCCACAAAAATTTGGGATCGTAGCGTAAGTCATGTCCACCTGAACTAATCCTCCTAATTTGGAACCCCAAGACCTATATAGGAGCATGTTGTATTTGGCAAGGACATCAACAATAACCACATCCATAAGGATACTTTTCACTAGGATCTAAGAAAGATTTACTACCAAATATTTAATCATGCCTAGACACTTAACCTTTCTAGAATCAAACGAGTGCAAGTCTTGATAAGGTCTGGTAATTTCGAGGCCCAACTTTTCCATGATAATTTTAGGCATTAAATTATGAGAGGACCCAAAATCTAACATGCAATTGTGTAGTAAATGGCCATGCACCATTAGTGTAATATAGAATGGAGCAACAGAATCCTTATTTTTTTCAATGTGTGGACCGAACATGATTGTAGGTCTTTCTTCCTGCAGATTAATAACGTCTTCTTGACATTCAGCATTAGAAAAATTTATCACTTTATCGATTTTCTTTTTATAAATCATTTTTTTTGCGAGTTCAACCAGAGGCATTGGGATATCAATTTTATTAAGTTCATTTTCCAAACTAAAACCTCCAATTGTTTTTTCAATTTCTCTGGTTCGAACTTCTACTTCTTTATTTTTTGGCTTCTTAGTATGCATTGTTTTTGTTTCAACTGTCTTTTCTCAGGAAGCTTGTGTTTCAATTGGTGGTTTAGTAACTGTTGCCTCCTTCATTTTACTTCGTGATAAAATATTTTTTGGTGGAACAATCGTAGAATTTTTCTCTCTAGGCCTTAAATCATACTTTTTTTGGAGTTCAACCATTATTGAATCAATGAGACCTTGATAGGTAGAATCTCCCAAATTATTGATGTTTTCCTCATTATTAAACAGGGATTCCAGGTCTAAAGATTTCTCATAATCCTTCCTGGTTAAATGTGGCTCAAGATCATCATCGCTAAGGTTGTTTAGATCTTCTTCTAACTCCTCATAATCTTGCATTTCATCCCTCTGCATGAAATTTTCAGTTTTAAATGGAGCTTGGATCTTTTGCTCTTCATTTTTTAATTGTCTTTGTTGTATTTGGGTGTTAGGGTTTCTCCTGAACTGATTCCTAATGTATGGATCAGGTTTGGCTTGATCTAATTCCATTATGGAGATTTTTTTTATAAATATTTAATTATCTTGGCCATCTCATCCATTTTTTCTTTTGCGGACTTCCCAGATCTAGAGGGTCATGCCTGTTCTTTGAAATGCCTAGGTTCTATGGTTCCCATCTCAACCTTAGTTTTTAATTTCCCAGATGCCATCATATTAGATTCAATTTCTTTGGCATCGTCTTTCATTATTGATAAAGTGGTAGATCTCCTTTCTCTTAGAAGTAGAGAAAAGTCGGAATCAAAAGCCCCTGCAAAAGTTAGTTTTGCAGCTGGTTGAGAAGGTTTGACTTAGGCTGGGATTTTATTATACAATTTATTGAACCTCTAGATAAATTAAAGGACTGATTCATGTCTTCTTTCTTAAAGCCCAAAATTCGGTTAAATAACAAATATGGTCCTTTTTCTCGCCCCACTGTCTTAGGAAGGAATTTTCTAGTTCATCATATGATCGCATGGAATCTACTAGAAGTCCTCTGAAATAGGTCCTCACATGTCCTTCAAAGGTTTGTACTAACATCCTTTAGTAAACTTCCTCATGTTCGATCCCAAGGATATCAACAAACTAATCAAAAAATTATGTGTGTTATGTTGTGGTTAGATCTCCTTCTCCCATGAATTTGGGGAGGTTCTTAATGTAAATTTCAGGCAAATCATGCAGGACATCATGGAGGACTAAGGGAGCATATCTAGCATCTACCTTGGCAAAGATTCTAGGGGGTTGACCTTGTCCACCAACTCCTGCACCTCCAGCACTATCACCTCCAGCACCGTCCATTGAAAGCCTAGGAGACGTACTTTGGGGGCTAAAAAGGGGATTTTCAAAAACTTCAAGGGACTAAACCATTGACCTCTCGACTACTTCGGAGTGTGGCGAAGGAAGTTCGGGAAAAATACCGCAAGGAGATGGAAGATATATATAAGGGGGGGAAGGGAAACTTGAGCTGGGCTCCTCAGGTTTACCAGATGTATATGTATGGGAGGCGATAGGAGATGAATCTGAGTATGGAAAGTACTCCTCAGGATTCCTTGAAATGGGAACTTTTAATTCAGGAAAGGAGAGAATTGGCAGAGCGTTAATGACAAAGGGGATTGAAGGGGATCCTTTGTTCTCACTGGTAAAAGTAGTTGGCAAGTCAATCTCAACTTTTATCCCGGGAACAATTACCTCTAGATTTTTGAGTTTAGCCTCAGGTTTACTAGTTGATGCCTCTGCAAAATGAATTTGCTTAAAACTTTATTTAGGGGTTATTTATTCGTTTTGAACCTTAGCATTAACTTGTGTAACTTTGGGTTGATATACTTTACCTTTTGATGCAGCAATATGTTTGAGATATCCCTTTGGTTTCAACAATTTTTCAGTATTTGACATTGATGTGGTCTAGTTATCGTCTGGATTTTTCCTGGTATTATTTCAACCGAATGCCAGTTTTGTCTACGGTGGAATTTCCAAGTGAAAAATAGAATAATCCTTACTTATGTATTCAATCTTTGTTCACCATCAAAGATCAAAATTTACCTTGTCATTTTCCAATGGAAAATGATTTAGTTTCTTCGTCCCCGGCAACGACGCCAAAAAGATGTTGTTCCTGAGATTAATCCTAAGACTCAAAGAGTAATGTCAGGCATCAGGAGTGTTTAAAGAAAATGTTTTAAATGAGTTCTTTTTATACCTTTAGTTCTATAAGAAATGATATTTAAATGAAATTAATAATAGGACAGTATACAGGTTGTATTTCATTTTTTGAGTCACAATTATAATATCAAATGGTGTGAAATAAAGTTTAAAAATTGTTAAACAATGCTAGGCATCAATTGTAGATGAGTCTCACCTTGTTTGAAGTGGAAGAAATGTAGAGAAGGAACCCTTGAGAAGGATATGAAATGCAGTAATTCACGTAGAACACATGTCTTGTTTTACTCACAATAAATACAAAGGAAAAATTGCTTACCTAATGAATTGTTGGTATAATATGATCACAGTAGTTGTAATACGAAATTGCAATCAATCTCTTTTCAAGGAATTACATAAATAATTTCGCAGAAATGAAAATACAAAGGAAACACATAACTTAAACTAAACGAAAATTAGAATCTATGTCTGCACTTGTATTAATACTCAGAAAAGAGAGTTTCTCTATTACATCCAGCAAGAAGCAGGCCTCAATAGATCTTGAATCTATTTACTTATACAAAATCTATCACAACTCAAACACCCTTGGACTTCTTACAATCTTTAATTAAAAATAGAATACATTCGAATAAAACAACAACATGTAAATCTTGATGAGTTTCGTTGACATTCTCCTATGTCTCTTCGTCTTCTAGCAGTAATGCCTCTTTTCCTTAGTCCTTTGGGCCAAATACACATGTCATTGAGGCCACCTTAATTATTCAGCATATTTTCTTGGTCGTTTTAGTTTTGTTTCCATCCATTCCTCCAGATATGTTCAACAAGGCAATCAATCACAATTGAGATCATGGGGGAAGGATAATCAAATGAATAGCACTGCATTGGCTCGTCAAGGAATGGATAACAGGCACAGGAAAAAGTAACCATCTATGGAAATAATGATAATGGAACAAGTGTATGATGATGAAGTAGGGATAAGTGGATATTAGAATGTGGGTGGACGAGATAAGTAGTTGTTGAAACGTGAAATGTAGAGAGGGAAGAAGGAAAGGACACTGTGCACATTTTCTTAACTGCTCCCAGCTATGCTTTCTTTTCCATGTTCAATACATTAGTTTCATCTATCCAACAATTCCACCACGAACCTTGATGGCTCAATTTTTTCATTTACCTCGAAAGAGAATAACTTCATTTCTATCTGAGGCAACTTTTCTTGGATCCTTTTCACTTCTTGAGTTGTGGCCTAGAACTATGAACTTGGATTCACTAGCCATTTATTGATTTTAAGAAAATCAATCTGGTTCATTTCCTAAATGGCTCCCAGGGTTTCTTCTTTTCTCTTTCAGGAATTCTACTGGTTCATTTCTATATCAATTTGCCACAGGGATTCTGAGATATTTCCTCCATCAAGATCAATCAACCATTTATTTAATGATGACAACGCTTCTAGAGAAGATTCTTTTACCTCTCTAGAAAATCTTTTTCTCTCTTCCATATTTTTTTCTGAAACCTTTAGGGTTGTCTCACCTTTTAATTGTTTGAAATGAGAAAGAAGAGGAAAATCAGGGACATTATATTTCTGCATCAATATGATGACTTCTTGAAACTTAGAATGGGCTGAGCGAGCCTCTTTTTCCTTGACATAAATGTCCTTTAGAGAAAGGTCTACTTCCTGATAACACTTTTGGATGGCATCTACCTTCAAATAAATGTATTTATGGGCAACTTCCAAGTTCTCATTTATTTCCAACACTTGAGTTTGGAAGGCCGATATTTCTATCGAGGTACCTTTGGTTAGGTCCAATCTGGCTTGCAACTATTCTATCAACTCATCATGTTGAGTGACCATACTTTGGCTAGTCTGTGAATTCTGGTGGAGCAGATTGAGGTTATCCTGAAGATGTTTGATTTGCTGATGATAATTGGCCCTGATTTGCTCGAAATCTTGGTTCATTCTATTTCTGATAGTTTTTCCCATGGCATGTATCTGATTTTCAATTTCTCTAACAATATTCACTTATGTCGTAGTTGTTCAGTCAATTTGTCTACAGATCACTGATTGGAAGTGGAAAAAGCACATAATGAACCTGCAACTTCTCTTGCAAATTCTGGATCATCTTGGTCATTCCCGTCATACACCATTCTCTGCCTTTTAATCATCACTCCATCTTTTTTGTGAGATTCCCTTTTGACGATGGCTTTCCATTTCTTACTAAAAAATAAATATGAAGGAGGGATCTCTTCGGTCAATATGGGGCTAAGAGCACCTACAAAAACAAGTTCGAAATTAGGATTTCCGAAGCTGGTTTGTAGAGGGGTTAGCCATGTATTGGGAGTAGAAATCTTTGTGTATTGGTGTTTCTTTGTTATATTTGAGGTGACATAAGGAGTAGATGGTGTTGCAGGAGACACATATTGTCCCTGCTTTAGGAAATATTCAAGTTGAGCTAGTGCATGGGGGCTTAGCTGGCCTGACAATGATGTTTTTAATTCATGTGTTAACACCTCTAAGATCTTTGGGGTTCCCTCAACTCTGTGCTTATCAGAGTGACTTGATTCAGAACCTGTAGGAATAACTTCTTGTCAAGGGGGAGTGGCTATTGAGTCTCCTTGTAGTACCCTTGGTACACTGTTTCGTCTGTGTTTTTGAAAGCTGAGAAAACCAGCTTGTTGATCCAGGGGAAGGGTTCAGAATATGTCTTGAAGTTCCTCATAATATCTAACTCCCCTAAATATTTCATCATATGGGGAGTTATCATGCATATACCTCTTCATGTTGAACTGGTCTAGGTGGTTTTCCACTTACATGGATCATGTCTCTTGAACTCGATGTCAAGAAATTTGACATCCTCCAGGGTCGTGACCTCAACTTTGGAGTGACCGAAATCCAATAATGAAAACATGCCAACTTGAATAGGGAAAGTTGTCCAAACCTTTTTCTGTGTTGCCTTCAGCTCCTTGTTGATGCCTCCTATCACTATCTGGTATGCCACTTCTCTGCACACCATCTTGTTGGGTAAAAATTGTGGGAGAGCATGAGGAGGAACTGAGCAACCAAAAAATCTGATGTAGGAGAAATTCTTCTCAATGAACCAATCTGCAAGATTACTCAGGTTTCCCATAATATTTTCTGAAATCTGGGGAAGTGGGTGACCATACAGGGCTATATGAATAAGTATTACGACATTGTGGCAAATTTCATAAAAGAAATATTTATCTTTCACCTCCCACAACTTGGAGTGATACAAATGAATGGGCTCGGCATTGGCTGGGGTCCAACTCCAGTTCATCAATGGAAAAGGGGTCATGAGGCAGATGTTGTCTATAACATATGTAGACATGTAAAAAGGGGTGGGCTGCCCTTTTGATTTCAATGTTTTGTAATCAACAATTCCCTTGGCCAAGTTATCTGACAACATTTTAGCCCAATTGAAAGTGTAACCCTCTGCTACCTTGTTCATGATGGATACCCATTCCACTGTGAAATGTGTAGGGATATTCTTTCCGAACAGACAACAAAGCATCATGGCTGCATACACCATATGAGCATCCAAAGACATTGTGGAATACGTACCATGAGCATCAGTCCTAAATTTCTCCAGGTGTCCCCACCAGGTCTTGATTATATTGTGACCATTCCTAGCGTATTGGACGCATTCCTTTTGCTCAAATTCCAGAATGAATGTGACATTGTAATTATATTTAGGATTAGGGGAGATTTTATACATTACTTGCAGATGTTCTGGTCAAAAATAGTCGATGGCAACATGTTGATGGTTGATGATTCTCTTGGTCTGGACATCAACATGCTCCAAGGCCCAGCTTATCATGTCGTTATAAGGCATGAGTCACGGTCATCCAGCTATCTTGTGCATCTCTGACTGTGTTATGTGTCTAATATTATCTGCCAAAGAGCCATCTTCTTCATTGGCAAAGTCTTCTGGACAACTAATGATTTCATGCTCCAGGATCTCAGAAACTTGTGTCCAATGTTTAACGGTGTTTGTGGCTCACGGAGTGGTGTCCGCCAGAAAGTCTACATTCGGGTTCGAATCTTTGCCTGTTGCATCAGGATTTTTTTCCATTTATCATGGTGTCATAATATCTAAGGAAATAGAGTGAGGTTACATGTTGCAGAGAAAATCAGTGAGTTTTTCAAATAGATAAAACTTGCTAATTGCGAAAGGTGAAAATGAATTCAAAATCGAAGTGATTTTATTTAAACGAGATTCATTGATCTTCGTATAACCTTACTGACGAATAATTTATTAACGTTAATCGATATGTCTACCTTGCGATCTGCAATCCTCATTTGAATCATTGTCCTTAATTAGTCATAAATGCCATCAACATTTCGACGGTTTCTGTTCGGGAGTTTTATATGTGATAGAGTGGGAACCTCTTGAATCCCAAATCGGCAAAACGATTAATCTCTGGTTAATCTCTTTTAAAACCTAAATTAATCATGTTTAAAATGGTGTGTTAACTTCAAGTGTTTCGAGAGTTCGGACTTAGGGGACTTTTAGTGTATCTCAAGAGGAACTTCCCGAAACCCGAAACTACGAAGCAATTAATTATCTAGTAATTGATCTTAAGTCTTAATTAATTGCACTTAATTTGAAGTATTTCGGAAGTTTGGACTTCGGAAATTTTAGAATATGATACAGGGGAAACGTCTGAAATTAGAACTGTGAAGTCATTAACTATATCTTGATCATAATTAACTTAGTTATTTAAATGTTCAATTTACCCTTTTACATTTTTAAATGTTCAATACTTCGACATTTCGATACTTCGGTGATTTGTGAATTCATTCTTTATTAAACTCCCGAAGGATCATCTCCCGTAGTGACGTGCTATATATGACATCATTCAGGATGACGTGTCGAGAAAAGAGAGGTGCCACATGTTACTTGGAAACGTGTGAATCCTCCAATGAAAATGTCCCAAACAGGTGCCATGTGTCAACTCATGAAATACTCAAAAGGTATATGTGTCCTATGACTTGTGCCTTTAAATGGTTTCAGAAAATTCGCAAGCAGGTACCTTCAGGTTTCAGAGTTTCGGAGTTTTTATTATCTAGACTTATTGAAACATATGAAGTGCAATGCTATGAAGTGACCATTAGAGATTTACCTCTTTAAAATTCAGGCGGTTCCAAAAATCCGAAGGTTATTAGGATCATTAGATCAAAAGGGAAAATTCATCAACGACGGATATCGTGCACACCTTATTATTAACTAACCAACAATGAATTTGATTTAAAATTAAAAGGCCATTTTCTAAGTTTCTGCTTTCTTTGGGTAAAATTTTATTTTCATGAGGTGAAAAATATAAAAATCAAAAGTTCATAATCGTATGTGTTCCAACCAAAAGTAGTGGATTTATTGAGCTTGGTGTCCAATGGTGACCAGAGACTCAACCAAAATGTGTTGAGGAACCTATTGTCCTAGTCATAGATAATGGTCTGTGGTATCCCAAAATGGACCCACACTCATTCAAAGAAGATCTTGGAAGTATCTTCCACTGTGATGTCCTTCTTGCAGGCTATGATGATGTCCATCTTCGAAAACCGATCAACGACCACAAATACACGATCATTTCCTTTCTTGGTGGATGAAAAGTTGGACATGTAATCCAGTGAGATGGATTCCCAAGGATTCTCAGGAGTAGGAAGAGGGGTGTATAAGACTTACTTCTTGATAGTTGGATTTGAAATGGCACAAGCAGTGCAATATCTGATATACTTGATGATGTCTTGTCGAAGTTTTGGCAAATAAAAATGTTTCTGGAGAATAGCCACAGTTTTCTCCAAACCAAAATGCCCTACCATCCTAATGTAGTGGGCTTCCCAAATCATCTTTTCACACTCGCTTGTAGGAACACAGAGATGAACCAAATGGCATAACAGTTCATCCTGAACGTTAAAATTGGTGATATTTTCTCCTGTACCCAAGAGTTGATAGGTGGTAGCAAAGTCTAGATCTTGCTAATAAATTTGGGGCCACTCATATGCCTTATGTCCACAAGAATGGAGCACAGTGGTGAGTTCATCCATGGGAGGTCGACTGAGGCAGTCAGCAACACAATTTGAGATCCCTGTATTATACTTGATGTTGAGATGGAATTGTTGTAGGTAGGTGGACCACTTATGATGGAAATCGTTCTACAATTTCCCTTGTGTCTATATGAATTGCAAGGGCTTGTGATCATATTTCAGCCTCATGCTCATCATACTGATCACACTTGGGTGGATAATCCAAGTAAGGAATGTCGTCGAACATGCACATCATATCAACTGGTTGTTCCTCTCCAAATTGAGATGGCGTTTCATCTTTGACTGTGTTGTGAATTGAATACATGAAAGAATCATTATCCAAACCATGGTACCAAGGATGAACAACAAAATGTTTGGGAACAATGACCTTTTCTTTCTCTGAAATCATTGGAACATGGTGTCTTTGGGCAGCAATCTCATCTTTCCTGTTGATCCTCTTCATCATCTCTTCCATGGCACTCGCCAAAATCTCCAATTTAGCTTCTGATGACTTCAGCTTCTCCCTTTCTTTGTCCTTTAACTTTGACCTTTTGATCAGCAAGTTGGTCTCCACATCAACTACAATGTTCTGCATTTCTTCAAGGCTTGCAGTGTTCCTTTCTCTTAATTGGAATTCCATCTCAGGATCGAAGGCATCTGAGAAATGCAAGTGGGCTGATTCTGGGGGTGGCTTTATATCAACAGGAATTTCATGATATACCTTATTGAGCCTTGCTGAAAACTGGTGTACTGTTTCCCCTGGCTGTCTTTTCAAATGGTCATACTCTTACAAGATGAGAAAAACATTTCTCATGATCACCCACCTATCTAAGAAAACTTGCATGAACTGATGAAAATTTCTGATGCTTGCACCTGGAAGGTTCTTAAACCAATCTTTAACTTTACCTCCCAAAGATAGGGCAAACATTCTGATGCAGACATCCTCATATTCTACCTCAAAGAGGTCAAGAAAATCCTCAAGACTTTGGATATGCTTTTTAGCAGTAATATTGGCATTCTCTCCATCAAACCTGGGAAAATTATTGATGTAATTGAGAGGGAGGTCATGGAGAAAAGGAGGAAAATCTAGAGGCTTGTATCGGTCTAGGAATTTTTCAAGCACATGAGATGAAGCAAGGGGCTCACAACCATCCAGAGGTTTAGCAAGAGTAGGAGATAAAGCAGGAGGCTTATGTCTCACTAGGGTTTCTACAGGTGCATCTGGGATGTGCACAGGTGTATGAGTATGTTCATAATCTACAATTGGGGATATGATCTCTTGAGACTCGTCAATTAACAGATGGTCAAAGTAATATTTAGAAATATACTTTGGATCAAGCTTAGAAAAAGACAAGACATAATTGCAGATAAAACCAAAGATGTCTTGAATGCAATTTGAGCTTGAGTACCTGGCCTTTCTAGGCTGCTTGGCCATGCTTTAAGTTCTTCCTCCATTGGAGTCTTTGAGTTTGGCACTATCTGGAGCTGATTGGAGTCGCCAGGTGAATGATCTCAGCCTTCTTGTGTCTGGTCACTGTCCACCATCAGTGATCGGATCTGGAGCTTTGAAGTCTACTACTGGGGAAAGTTCCCCAGTATGGTCACCATTATGTTTGCGCTCTGTAATTTGCCCAAGGCTGAAGAGGCAGTCATAGAGGCAACACCAAAACCACTTCAAGTCTTGAATCTAGCCCTCCAAGACTCAGAGAGGGATCTCTCTATCTGATATAGCTTTGTTTGAAGAGAATATTAGGCTAGCTATGAAGAACATGGGTTATTTATGAAATTGGGTATAGGCAGAGAAGAGAAACCATGGGCTATGGAGTCACTGAAACGAACGATAAAAAATCCATGTCAACAGGCTAATATTTGCAGGGCAAGGTAGACAACTCACTAGATCCTTCAATTTAAATGAAATGGGTGAGACGAAAACAGGTCAAGAAATCCAATTAAACACAGAGCAGTTAAGAATTCTGAGTTTAATCTTCAGTGGAAAACATAAAAGACAATACCAAGCCAGAGACAGAGGGTGCATTAAAACCAATTATGTTCTTAATATTCTTGGAATAATTTAGAGGAAGACATTAATTATGATAACAGAGAAACAAATTAACACAGAGGGATGCACATCATCGGTCGAAATAGTCACAAGAATCCTGCAGCATAGCACTATCACATTGAATTGATGAAAAAACGATGAAAGATCAGTGCGTTGTTTGGCAATATTTTTTATCCATGGTCCTCTGACTGATCAACCCTTACATTAAAAATCATATCTGAATAAATAGGGGAGATCCCCCAACAATTTTCTAGAGTCGGTTTTAACCTCCCCAACAAAAAATAGCCACAAATCCCACCAAATCTGGAACTGTCTGCCATGAACGACGGACTGGTCTTCTACGAAAAAGGGGTCCGAACAGACATCGTTTTATCTTCAACGCTGACACCTAGGAAAAAACTGAAGGAGTTTATTGTATATGGGCATGTGCTGGATGAAAACCTCCTTCTATTTCGCCAAATTCGCCTTCATCTAGTCGTAACAGCTCCTGCAATATCGGGACTGTAACAGAAAAACAGAAAATATGAAAAAAGGGCCTCGAAGATGGCTTCGATTCTCCCTTCTCGTGGAACCTGTGAAAAAACTGAGAGATTTTTTTTTTCTTCATCCCGTTATGGAGAACAACCTCTCTCGGTTTTTCACAATTCGAATTATTTTGCCCGGAAAATGCTTTAAAAGTTGACTGGTCAAAATGCTACGAAAGCGGTTTTTTCGGGGGCAGAGTGGTATTCCGGACCCCCCTGAAGTGGTAAGCGGTTTTAGGGGGGGTCCGCTGGAATATGGTGCTAACACATGTCCAATGGGTGGTTTTGGAATACAACCATTCCGGACCCCCCCTCTCGTTAAATTTCGGATGGTGAGGGGGGGTTCGGAAATTTTCTCGTTCATTGATTTCAATTTGATATGATGTGTACGTGGAGTTTGATGTAATGGGTTTAAGGGTAGGTAGACTTAGGATAACATTTTAGTTTTTGTTTTGAATTTTGTATGTTTTATTTTTTTGTTTAGTTTACGTTTCTTGTTTTATTGTTTTATATGTTTTTTTAATATATGTTTTTATTTTGTTTGTATTTTATTTAATGTTTGTTTTGATTATTAGTTTTTGTTAAAATGTTTTATAATATATTTAATATTATATTATTTATTTGTTTAATTTTTATTTAGTTTATTAATTTAGTTTTTTATATATTATTGTTTTGTGTTTGATTTTTTATATGTTTTGTTTTATTTAATATTAACTAATAAAAACTAACCTAGTTACTAAACTAACTTAACTATTAACTTAAATACTAATTTAATTAATTAACAATTGATTAATTATTAACATGCTACTCAATTATTAATTAATTAATCTATCATTAACAAGTCTAATCATAACTATTAACCTAATGTTTTTATCCTGAGTCTGTTTATTCATGGAGGGGTAAGATTGGTGAAGGGCTGAAGGAATGAAGGGTGAGGAACTGACAGGTGCAGCGTGAATGAAGGATGTAGCATGGAGTGGAGGAGTTCTGATGCAATGTATGGATGACGCGTAGGGATAGGGCCCACCGAGAAAACCAGCCTCATTCCGGACCCCCCCCCACCATCGTTAAAGGAAAAATGATCGAGGGGGTCCGGAATCGCCTGTAGACCATCCATCTGCATGCCTCCATGACAACAGTAGATCTGTGCGCACTTTTTAATCACCATTCCAGAATCCCCCCCCCCATCGTTAAAAGCAGAACAGTTGAGGGGGTCTGGAATCCATTGTCAGTCGTTGATCTATACGTCGCTAGATCGACCGTCAATCTAAGCGTGTTCCTTATTCTCCAGGCGTGAATGCAGTATATGAGGCAAAACTTAGGCTTAATGACTTTTTGAGGGTTTGGTGCACTGCTTCCCTTGAAAATAATTTGCAGAGATGAAATATTATTTGCAAACCTATACACCCAGAGTGAAAAATTTCCAGTCAACAGATGATCCTATGAATTATAGGGTTATAACAGTGGCTCCACCTGGGGATGGCAACTTCTTTCAGGAGGTGTCAAGAACCACAGACCTATGAACATGCAGACCGATGCTTTATCCATTGGGATGATCCCAAAATCTTATTCTACAACCTGTACCTATTTTGATCTTGCAACTGAAACCAAATTAAGCTAAACACTGCTGAAAAAGAGATGCTCAGAATGCTGATCTTATTCACATTCTCCTACCTACCCTATGCTACTGATAATTTTGTTAAATCAAATAATACAAAAATTCCAATGAATCCAATAAGTAGCTTCTGAGACTAGTGGACTGGTTGACTGCTCGTTAGCACAGTGAAAAGCGCAGCTTGACCTTTTTCCCATCGACTCAAAACTGCAAAGTGAAAAGGCCACTGCTGAAAACGTGATTGATATTTACCATAGAGACCTAAACAATCTTGAAAAATAAAAGTACTGCCAGAGAAAGATTGAGGCTCTACAATGAAAAAATTCTCCATATAGGTACCAATAGGATCAAGGTAGAAATGACATGTTCCTTGATTTTTGGATGGAAGCTCTGGCACTGTATCTATGTTATTTTCATCCTCATGCAGTTCCTAACATGGCTGCAACTTCTCTGATGGGATTTGTAATGTGACTTCTGCTGAAAAAGACAATGAAGTTGACTGCCTGATTATGTCAATATCATAACAGCATTTTATCCCATAGTTGGATGATGGAGGAAGACTTTGACAACACCAGTCATCCAACACATCAGATATTGGATCCTGTAGAAATTGAACTGACTATTGCATTGGTTCTACTGTAACTTCTTGATTTTCTGTGCATTTATCCTTTAGCATATACTAAAGATTCTTTTTCAAAAACTGGAATGAATTAAAGCATAATGGTACAGAGTTATTTTGGATTAACTCATAATTCGCCTCAGGCTTTAATCTTTCATCTGAAATTTGAAAATCAGAGTAGGTAAAGGGATACAACTCTGGATTTAGAATATCCTCCACATCAGCACTAGCCTCTTCACCTAGTTGATCAGAACATCCTCCCTCTTTACCAATGCCAACTTGTTTACAATTTCTTCTCAAAAATTGAAAAGAAGAGAAACATAAGGGCAAAGATTTTTCCCTTACTCTGAAATTTTTTGTCTCTTCCTCATCGCTCTCATGACTGTTGTGCAAGGGTTGATTGTCATATCTGAACTGTAATTGATCTTCGTCCTGCCAATGACATGTTGTTGATTGATTTGAACAATCCACATCTATTTCAGCCTCATGCTCATCATACTAATCACACTTGGGTGGATAATCCAAGTAAGGAATGTCATCGAACATGCACATCATATCAGCTGGTTGTTCCTCTGCAAATTGAGATGGAGCTTCATCTTTGACTGTGTTGTGAATTGAATACATGAAAGAATCATTATCCAAACCATGGTACCAAGGATGAACAACAAAATGTTTGGGAAC
>ML787627.1:333297-344288 GCA_009831015.1 Picea engelmannii
TATCTCCCTCTCACACTCCTATACATGGTAAGACCTAGAGTTTGTAAGACCTAGACATGAAAAGGCATGGAAATACATAGACCTATACCTTTACTTTCCATGTCTCACACTCTCACACCTGCTCCCTCTATATCTCCCCCCCTCTCTGCCCCCCTCTCTCTTTACCCCTCCCCCCCTCCTTCTACCCCTTTGTTCCTCCTTCCCCTATTACCCCCCCTTTATCTTCCACCTATATCCCACCCTCTCTCTCTCTTTCCTTGTTGTTAATATCAGTCTCACTCGCTCTCACTCTTTTCATCTCTTTCTATCTCTACCACCCCTATTTATCTCCCTCTGTCTCCCCCCATTCCTCTTACTCTTTCTCTCTACCCCCCCTTATATTTCTCCCTCCCTCCTCTTAGTCTCCCTCTCTTTACCCCCCTCTTTGTCTCCCTCTCCCTCCCTCTCACACTCTCTCTCTACCTCCCTCTTTGTCTTGCTCTCTCCCCCTCTCACACTCTCACACACTCTCTCTCTCTCTACCCCCTCCTCCCTCTCTCTCTCCCCATCCCTCCCACTATCTCTTCTCTATTTCCTACATCTACCCCTCTCTCTACCCCCTTCTATATCTTCCTCTTTGTCCCTCTCACACTCTCACACACTCTCTCTCTCTACTCCCCCCTCTACCTCATTCTCTCTCTCCCTCCCACACCTCCACACACTCTCTCTATCTCTACCCCTTGTCTATGCCTTCCTCTCTCTCCCTCCCACACTCTCACACACTCTCTCTCTACCTCCCCTCTCTATATTCCTCTCTCTCCCTTTCACGCTCTTACACACTAGCAAGTTTGGTACATTGCATAGCAAGACATGAACTTGACCTAAACATGGAAAGACCTATACATGGAAAGGTATGGAAAAAGCTAGACCTAAACTTGGAATTAGACCATGACCATGACCTAGACCTTACCATTCCTTGCCATGCCTCACACTTTCACACACACACCTTGTTGGCACAAGGGCAAACCCAGGGTTCAACACTCAAGAGAGCACCAACAAAACCCTAACTACCGGCCATTCCGGCAACACCTGCAAAGCAGATGAAGTCTCACCCGAGGTAGAGGTAGGGCTGATTGTAGGACTCCAGTGTCTGCAACCTTAGCTGGGACACAGATCTATGATTACAACACCTTAACAAAGCACTTAGTAGTTACAGTTCATCAACGTTTAACCAATATCTACTTCGCAGATAAAACACTAATTACATAGCATCGTAGTTTTCACCCAGATCTAGCATATTCAAGCACTAAGCGCATTCACATAGTTTAGATATATCATTAATCGATATTATTAAGCACAAAGTATTAACAGATTTATCTATCATTCATATATATCAAATCACTTAAGCAAGTAAACACATAAACACATCAATACATCGCACAAAGCATAGCAACACAGGATATACGTGATTCACCCCCAGCCTGGGGCTACATACGCCAACTCTTCTTCTATTTTATTATCTTCGATCAATCAACTACATGCACAGAGCCACAAGATCCTACTCCGCATAGGAAAGGAGATATGCGCGCACCTCACTAGATCCTCCTTCCCCGAGCTAGGTCACAGCACAAAGCCTTTTCACAGTCTCTTACAATCACTTGCACTTAGCCTTGAAAGTCTCACACAACATGCACAAAGCATGTACACTATCACTTGTACTTAGCACTTGGTATCACACACTTGTGCCTTTGCACTTAGCATCACCCATTCGCCACTAGCTTACATCACCTAGATATCTATTTATACTTTACAAAATGGGCCTAAACATGGGTAAAACCCATGGGTCGACATCCCCATACCCGTTACATAACCCCAAAACCCTAAAATCCCTAAAAATGGGCCAAGATCCTACGATCTCTGCTTCGACTTGTGATCCACCTTTGACATCCTGTCGAAGTCCCAAAAGTAGGTCAAATATGACCAAGGATCCTCAAAACTTGGTCAAGGGCCAACATGCCCCCAACACTCACATGTGACTCATCCTGAGTCACTCTGGTCTCGGTAGCTCTGCTTCAAAATCCTCGAGCTTGGCTCGAGCTACTTCGACTTGTTTTTGCACCACAACCTTCTTCTCGGCAAACTCTTGGATAACTCCTTCGTTGACAGGTCCCTCTAAGCGTTGTTCAGATGTAGTGACAACTTGTTCCAATTATGTTCCTCAACCTTCAATCTCTGCGAATAGTTGGCAAGCCTCGTCCTGAATTGGTTGGAGTCTCTGAGTCACTTCCATTACTCTGCTTTGAATGGTGTGGACCTGTTGTTGAGAAGTGTGTTGTTCTTAGGATCGCTTCATCCTTTTGACTGCTAACAGAGGCTTCAACTGCACCTGTACTATTTTTTCTTGCTTCTTTGCCTCTTGGAGCTGTGACTCCAGTGCCTTCAGTTCAGGATCCTCAGTGAGTCTCTCATAAGTCTGGGTACTGCGATCACTTAGTTGTTTACATTCCATGGTGAGGGCATTGATTCTCTCAACTGCGCTTCGAGCAGTTGGTTCTCTTTGATCTCGCACATCTTGCAGAGTGTTGGGCACTATTCGTAGCTCCAGATCTGGGATTCTCTATTGAAGTTGTTGGATAGCTTCAGTAAGTTGTGCTACTTTTTGTTCCATTGGGTCTTCCTCATTTTTCTCTAAGCCTGTCACAGAGCGAAGTGATCTGTTGACTGCTTCTCTTATTCCAACTTGCTCCACGAGAAACTGCTCTTTCTCCTGTTGGATTTGCACTCTATCTTCTTCAAACTTAGTTTGGAAGGCATCCTTCTCCTACTGCGCAACTCAACATTGCTCTACCATTTCCTCTTTTTATTTATTCAGGGCCAATGTGGCCTATTCTTTCTCTTCTTGTGCTCAACGAAGGTGGGCTTCGGTCGTATCTGCTAATCTGCGGGGTTGGGCAGGCTCATCTCCCAACTCTGGGTCTTATAATGGTGGGGGAATTGTGGATACTGCGCGGCTGGAGTGAAGGGCATGTTGTACCCCTCTCATCTCTATCATGATTATGTCATACGAGGCTTCTTGCTTGGCTTCATTGTTCTGCAAAATGTTCTGCAAAGCGTCTGATATGGTTGTGATGATCAAATCGAAGTCATCGATCGTGAGTACAGTCTGAAGCTTCAACTTGCCTTCTTTGGATTTCTTCCACGATGTGGGTTTCATGGGGGAAACCTCCCTTTTCTTCGATGGATTTGTGTCATCAAGGGGGTTTTGTGGTGGGGTTACTTCGCCTTGCTCCTACTTATATTCTTCCCTTTCTTTTTCTTCTTTCTCCTCTTTGTCCACTTTGTCACCTCCTCCTCCGCCAGGTGAATCTGAGGCAGTCTCTTCTGAGGCGCTTCTTAGTTTCTATACATCTTCTTTCTTATTCCTTATTCTACTGCTGGGTGCATTATACTCCTCATGGGTAACTATCGGGCTTCCAATGAGGTTTGGATCAGATAATTCTGCCTTAGCGACTAGTATAAGGAACTTTGTGGGTCATTCCTTAGTGATTTCTTCCAGGTCCTCCTCGATGAGCTTATAGTATGATTAAAGATCTTATTTATTCTCATCTGCACACACGATGATATATATGAAGTGCCTATCTGCGTGAAACTTCATAAGGGGTCTGAACCTGTCCAGAGTGTTTGGCGTCATCCAGAGGAATGATTCGATAGCCCTTTTCAGTTACAGGTAGTAGGTATGGAATATTGCATTCGACTTCCATTGTTTTCCCATGTCGCTCAAGGACTAGAGCGTGGTGAACTTCGCAGCAAGTGGTTCGAATGGCTTAATGTTTGAGAAGCTCGCACCTTCCGGCATCTCCCAAGCTGTAAATGAGATGAGGATCAGCACCCAACTAAAGTGGAACTCGTAGCCCTGATCCTGAGCTTCGTGGCAATCGACTTCTAGCCAGTTGACTAAGTACTTCACCCAGTTCATCTGTAATCCCTCCACGCACTTTCTTGTGAGGTCAACCACAAACCCTATGACCTACATGGGTCTGTTCTTATGGGCTATCTTACCAGCAATCAATTGGGAAGTGAGACATACTACACCATTCTGAATGGAGGCTACCTTGTAGCCTCGCATCCCCTTTTCTACTTCGCCATAGATGTATTTAATCCTCTATGCCAGGGCGTGATCTACAACCTTTCCTGGGTATAAGTCCTGTGGATCGGGTCCCTGCATGCTTAATCCAATGATCTTATAGATCAACGCCAGATTTATGGTAATACGCATGTCTAACCATAAATAACCGTCGTGGAATCAAAACAACATGAGCTTAACGCACGCGTTAACCTCTTGGTGCCTTCCAAAGTGTGGAAGTTTCATGACATTAAGGATAGTGGATTGTGTGATGTTCATGGTCCATGCCTGGGGAATGATCTTCAATCTCTTTCCCTTCATCTTAGTCAAGTACTTGTGATGTGTGAGCATGTCGTAGTTCTTGCGGTCCCCTAGATTATAGTCACTGATATTTAAGGTTGGAATCCTCTCCAACTATGGTCTGACTACGCGTATCCCCTTTGGGAGGTACGTTGTGATGACTGTGTAGTTTAAGTCCCTCAGGATGAATGTGTAGTTGAAGTCCCTCAGGACACTATCCCGATTCATCGCTCCAGCTAGAGGCGGGATGTAATCGGGCAGAGCAGATGGGATTAACTTCACATTCACTAAGTCATCTCTGTGCTTGGTTATTTTCTCATTTGCAACGCGAGATGGTCTGGATCCGCGAGCAGTTGACGAGGAGGCTTGCACTCCTCATGTCGATGAATCTTGAACTCCTGTGGACATCACTCTCTCTGCCATAAGATATATTATAACTTCTTCGATGACCGTCTCTGTGGTGTTGAGCTCGTCTGACATACATGCTCAGATCGTATAACTCAGGTGGATGAATGAATGCTCAAAGCAATGGAATAGGTGTCGATATAAATAAACACAGTGTCGTAGAAATGATTTCTCTTGTTGGATCGGATACAATTCACAAAAGTGTTCTTGGTGCAACAATCAACGAAATAAGTAGACAATGATGTAATAGATCTTCTCCAACAGACAAGAGGCCTTCATCAATGCAGTTATTTCTGTTATGGTGCATTCCTAACAGTCTGATGGCAATCTTTCTGGTCATAACTGTTGTTCTAATTGTTCGAGGCGTCGGGCTAACGATTATAATTATTTCAATGGCTATATTGCTCTGCCATGGCGAAGTTCCATGTTGTGATGTTCTGATATCCCGACGAAGTTCCAGGTTTTCAATCCTTCCTTATGTGAAGTTCCCTCAGGAACCTCCTATAGTTTTTCTAGCTTCACTTTCTTCTTACTGAGCTTTCTATCCTTTTTCCCTGTGATATGTGTTATTGGGTTCCTCTTCCCATTTTGATTCTTATCTCCTCTTGGCATAGTAACTTCACGTTGTTGAGATTCTTTCATAGGGTTCAAGGGAAATACTTCTTCTTTGTCTGGGGTAGGTGATATGTTCTTATGTGAGTCTTCTTGTGTTCTTTCAACTTCGGCATCCAAGTTTCTGGTTTTAAATAGCTTCGATCTGTTCTCCTATTCTTCAATCAAGTGCGCTATCCTCCTAGTCATGAAATCTTTTAATTCTTGCTTCTTTTGTTCTAAGACTTCTTCTTCTTTTCTTCTAGTCTGATTTCTCTCAATCCAGGGTTTTCCTAATAACATAGCAAATGGGGCATTGTTCTCAATAAATTTAACAACCTCAAAATTTTCCTCTGTCATAGTTCCATGAGTGCTCATAACTATCTGGGTGAGTCTTCTGCATAGGGTTATCAACTTTCCTCTAAATAATCCTATTCCTCCTAATGAAGGAATCATAGAAGGCTTTCCTAAAATTTCTCAGGTTCTTGTCATAATATTCACCTATGTTTCCTCATCTAGAACACAGCCTATGTCGAAGTCTCCTATTCTTGTGTCTATGAACTCTTTTTCTTTGAAGATCTCTGATAAGTTGATATTTCGGTGATCATTCAGGGTTTCTTTCATTTGCAGTAATACAGTCTCTGATTCTTTATGGGGTTCTGTCGTGGTCTTAGTTTCTTGATATTCCTCAGGGTTTTCTTGTCTCATATTCATTCTTTCAACCTTAGCAATCATCTAAGGGTAATCCAAAACCTCATGATCCATAGCTTGACAACAAAGACAACTAGGTCTTCTACCAGGGCATTCCTTAGCAATATGTATCAGTCTTTTGCAATTATAACAAAGATTTAATCTTCTTTTTCTTTTAAATGATCCTCGACCCTTCCTGTACTACGCACTAGGATCATAGTAGCTAACCTGTAAAAAATTATTTCTAGGTTCCTGCATCCATTTGTTAGTCCAAACATTATTTCTATGCATAGGAATAACATATCTTTCATTATTTCTATCAGATCTACTCATATCAAACCTTCTTTCATCTAGTTGTGCCCTACTTTTCAAGCTAGGACAAAATTTATCAAACATACCTAGATCCATACTTTTGAAACAAAAATTTCCACTTGTCTTTCCTTTTTCAATCAAAACTTTTCATTGTTATTACCTTTAACAAAGAACAAAGCCTTCATATCTTACCTATTTTCTTCAGATATGACTTTTATTCTTAGCACAGAGCTTCACAAGTTAAGTAGACTACTACACACTAAAGCAACAGATCTACGCACAGAGATTTATTTTCTTCAGTTCCCAGCAATCACAGTTTCAGGTGCCAGCAACAGAACCATTTTTTGGCACAGGGGTAGACCCAAGGTTCAATGCTCAAGAGAGCACCAAAAAAACCCTAACTATCGGCCCTTTCGACAACACCTGCAATGAAGATGAAGTCTCACCCAAGGTAGAGGCAGGGGTGGTTACAGGACTAAAATGTATGAAACCTTAGCTGGGACACGGATCTATGATTACAACACCTTAACAAAGCACTTAGTAGTTATAGTTCATTAGTATTTAACCAATATCTACTTTGCAAATAAAACCCTAATTACAGAGAATCGTTGTTTTCACCCAGGTCTAGCATATCCAAGCACTAAGTACATTCACATAGGTTAGATCTAGCATTCATCCATATTATTAAGCACAAAGAATTAACAGATCTATCTATCATTCATCTATATCAAAGCACTTTAGAAAGTAAACACATAAACACATCAATACATTGCACAAAGCATAGAAACACAGGATATATATGGTTCACCCCCAGCCTGGGGCTACATCCACCAACTCTTCTTC
Organism: Picea engelmannii; assembly: GCA_009831015.1. Lineage (NCBI taxonomy): Eukaryota > Viridiplantae > Streptophyta > Pinopsida > Pinales > Pinaceae > Picea > Picea engelmannii. Next base: position 340,541 of record ML787627.1, read on the forward strand.
TCTTTTATTATCTTCGGTCAATCAACTACATCCATAGAGCCACAAGATCCTAATCTGCATAGGACAGGAGATCTGCATGCACCTCACTAGATCTCCTTCCCTGAGCTAGGTCACAACACAAATATTTTTCACAGTCTCTTACAATCACTTGCACTTAGCCTTGCAAGTCTCACACAACATGTACACTATCACTTTCACTTAGCACTTGGTATCACACACTTGTGTCTTTGCACTTAGCATCACCCATTCGCCACTAGCTTACATCGCCTAGCTATCTATTTATACTTTACAAAATGAGCCTAAACATGGGTAAAACCCATGGGCTGACATCCCCATACCCATTACATAAGCCCAAAACCCATAAAGCCCTAAAAAGGGGCGAGATACTGCGATCTCTTCTTTGACTTGTGCTTTGCCTTTGACATCCTGTCGAAGTCCTAAAAGTAGGTCAAACATGGCCAAGGATCCTCAAAACTTGGTAAAGGGCCAACACTCCCTATATATCTTCCCCCTCTTGGAATCTCTTCCTCTCTCTCTTTCTTTCTCTCTCTCTCTCTCCCTCCATCTATTTCTCTCCCTCCTACTTCCCCCCTCTCTCTATCCCCCTACCTCCTCCCCTCTCTCTCTCCCCCTCTCTTTTCCCCTTTGTCCCTCCCTCCCCCTATACCCCCCCCATCTCTCCCACCTATCTCCCACCTATCTCTCTCTCTCCTCGTTGTTAGTCTCACTCTCACACACTCTCTCTCTCTTCCTCTCTTTCTCTCTCCCTCATTCTACCTCTCTCTAAGTTGATAATCAATTTCAAAATATGCGTGCAATTATTCCTAGTCACCAACAGTTATGCATTCATCAATACTAGGATCAAGCCAACCTTAAATCAATATGGAGACAGTGGAAAACCAAAGAACAATGGACTAACACTCAATCGGATCAAGGATGGAATGGATCATGGGAAGCACTTTAACAAATAAGACTAAAAATAAAAATAGGGATATACAAACTTAGGTGGGGTTACAAATCAAAATGAAACCTTAATTTAAAAGAAGCTTACTATATTGCTTCCAAACATGACACTCTATTGAAGGAAGAAATCAGGGTGAAAATATGGACTCAAAACCTGTGGCCCAAGGTTTCTACCATTTTTTGGATGGTGCCTAGAGGAAAAATACTAAGTTCGGACTATTTAATCAAAAGAAGCTTTTTTGGACCATCTTATTGTGTCATATTCTGATAGGAAGAAGAATCCAATGAGCACCTCCTCAACAATTTCTCGTTCGCTCTAAATCTATAGGATATAAGAGAAACCCTCTTTAGACAATTTGATCGCAATCATGGTAGTGTGAGAACAATAATTGAAAATTGGCCGAAAGAAACATTTACCAATCCAATTCTCAATCGGATTTGGAAACTATTCCCTGGCTTCTTGCTATGGGAAACCTAGAAAGAACGTAATAGGTAAATTTTCAAAGACACTCAACAGAGCATAGATGGTGTCATGGAGACTTTGTGCAATAAGAAATGGTATATTGATGATTGGAAAGATGATGAAAGGGAAGGATTAATCCTGAAGGATTGGAACCTCTCTCCACCTAGTCATCCCCCTCCCTTCCTAATCAAGATGACATTCCCTTCGACCTTGCAAACTTGGTCTACACCCCCATTCAGCTTCGTCAAACTCAACTTTGATGAAGCATCAAAAGAGAACCCTGACTTTGCTGACTATGGAGAATTTATCTATGATAAAAAGGGAGAATACTGTGGAAAAATACAAAGATTGGTAGATCGTATTCACATCATATCCCTTGAATCGGAATCATAACTTCACTAAAGCATAATATTCTCAGATAGTGTGAAAGCATGTAGGTAAAAAGGGATAGCCTCCACCCCCTTCCCTCCCCAAAAGAATTTATTTGTAGTTTGTAGTTTTTAGTGACTTGATCGATGAATATAGAGGATCTTTAACACTAGACCAATGGGAGAGGATATCTATGTGGTCCACTAAGTAACTAAGTTTCCTTGGCTACAAAAAATTGGGATGTTAAACATGAACTAATATAATCTTATAGAAAATTTTATTTTGGGATGTTAAACATAAACTAATATAATCTTATAGAAAACTTTATTTTATTTTTAAAGCAATTTTTCCTCATACAATACGAGTAGGAGTTCCTATCAATGTAAAATTATGGTTTTTTTTTATGATCTTGACTGAATTGAGAATTGGGAAAAACATATAGGAGCATCATTTTACCATACATAGAAATTGAATCATAAAACATCATGATTTAAATTTCTTGAATTCTTGTTTGTTTTGTAATTCAAAGAAAGTCTATTTATTACAAGAATAACGTAGCTATATTAAACACTATCATTAACACCTCAAGAATGCGATACCTCTCTAAATAAGACTCCATTTTTAAGATGAATAAACCATAATAATACACATGAAACAAATAAAGATTAATGTAGATCCATCTTAAACCTAGATCTATCAAGCATTGAGAAAGATCCAAATTTTACAGTATAATTTTCTATTATTATTTCATTTCATGTCAATTTTTACACCATACCTATAATTGTTTTTACTTAATTAAATAAACTTTATTTTTATTATTATTATTTTTTATTTTTTTATTTAACATAATATAATACTAATTACGCTGAAAGACGTACACCTATTGACAATGGGCACATTTAATAGGTTTTTAGTTCTTAATATGTTTTCTATGGACGAGATTAAATATGCCTAGAATATTCTAAGTCGTCACAATAAATGAATGGCTCTGATTTCATCCATTAAGAGCTATTATAAAGACATCCGTTTATATGTTTACTTTTTTACATTTACCTAATCGTGTTTAAAAATTACTGTGTTCACTAACTTATTACACAATTGTAGACACGTTTCTATGCTGGTTGTTTCATTTCATTTCTGTGCTGGGAACGTTTAGTTTCATTTCTGTGGTGGCCGTGTTTCTGCCTTTAGACGTTAATCAACCACTTAATTGTGACTGTGCTAGTACCTAACCCTCTCGCCTCTCTCCATACTAGATTGTAAAACAGCTCAGTAAATACAACAAAATTATTGTAATTTTTGCAATATCCAAATAATATTACAAATAACATAAATGCAAATATTCCATAATCCATCCCATTCATTCGATATGTATATGAATATATTCAATTATTCCAAATGGAATTTCGTGTATTCGAGTGTGATAATCAATAACTCTCCTCTTGTTTTCCATCCTCTCCTGTCGTTTTTCTAGTCATAGTTTACCATTTGTATAGTGATAATGCATTCAATGAATTCAGATATTTCATTTAGTCTTATTCAGTGAATGCAGACATTGCATTCATTCCAGATACGTATCCCAAATTCTAATTCCGACAACAGAGCCAAATTCCATTAGCAACCAAAATATCCAAGTTGAAATTCCATGTGAGTTGGCAGGGAGGTATTCAAATTCAATTTCAGTCACTTTTGTAAACCATGAACGGCCATTGTTACATGAACAAAATACTAATGCTTTATACTCTTAAACATCCACGATGCTATTTAAAATGGCTGTCAACTGGTTGTCCGCAGGTGTCAATTTCATGACTGTGGCTGCATATTTAATTGTTGTGAGATACAATAAAGATATTCAAAAATTTCCAGAATGTGCCAGAGAAGGAGAAAACGCGTGGAAATGGCACTCATAAAGCTTCAATGTGGGCCGATGACACCGACACGGACGACTCCATT
>ML787627.1:351166-381369 GCA_009831015.1 Picea engelmannii
TCTCCGAGAAAACTGCTCTCTGCCGTGGTCAGAATTTTCTTTCCCACAAAGTTGGAGGTGGCTCTTCTCTCAGGATTTCAGTATGGGGATGCAGCTCCTCCAATAATAATAATGGATCAGTTCGCTCAGAGAATGAGAATGGTAGGGAAAAGCTAATGAGAAGAAGGGAGGATGTTATTTTGCCTTCACATATTGAGGAGAGAAGAGCCATGAATTTGTGGCTTCCTCTCTTTGGTTGGTCCCAGGCTGATCAGGAGCGATGGGCAGACGATGACATAAAGGAGTCGAAAAGAAAAGGCAAAGCCATGGATAAGAGTTCAGATGATGAAGAAAAAGAAATGGAGGAAGTTCCAGCCAAGCGTTCCAAGTTTGTAAGGGGACGTTTGACTCCAGAGAAGGCAAAACTACTGAGGAAAAACCTTCGGGACACTTCTACGTTTCGTGACGTTATGTATCATTCTGCCATTGCTACTCGTCTTGCCTCACCAGATAACGAAGGTGATGGGTGAATACTTCGAGAAATGAAGGGCTGTCAGGAGTCTTAAATTTTAACCAGTCTTGGATTTATATCTACGATTATAGTTATTTTTGTGTTAATCAGAATCCGCTACTGCATTTGTCTACGGAACACTCTATGGTTTACTATAATATTTAGAAATAAAGGAAGAAATATAATTGGTAGTGTTGGAAACATGTAATTTTTTTATTTTTTTTTTCCATGTATGTAGTTATGTTAATACACATGCATGCAATCTATTTATACACTGTTTGTGTAACTATGTGATCTATTTATGATCAGTTTGTTTAACTTATTGATAGATGTTATATAGGTGAGCATACCCATAGAGGTGAGAGTGCAATGTTTAGTGAGTGTGTGAGAGCAAGCAATATTGAGGTGTTGTGTGTATGAGAGGAGAGGATGGTTGTATGCCTAAGTTGGCTATTCTAATTCTTCCTTGAATAAAGAGAATACTGATTATCATTGTCCTTGGATTTTTAGGGCACTAGGTTTCCACATAAATCAGTGTGTCAATTGTGTGTTTGTTGTTCTTGATTTGATGTTTTTTAATCTTTCCTTGATGTTTTTTTAATGTTTAAAAGTTTTATGTTTTGGCATTTTTAATAAGAGTAATATAAATCTAGTTCAAATCACTCATTTATGTTGTCTAAATTGTATCTTTAAATGTATTGATGGATTCAACATGAAAAACCCTTGAAATACTAGAATTATACAAAATCAACCACTTAAATTTACAGTTCTAACCAAATATGACCAAATTTAGAGAAAAATACACCAAAAAATATGCCCCAAAAACATTGAATTTAAAATATAAAATAGAGAATCAACTCTTTATATGTATTATCTTTTTATTGTATTAATTTACTATGTATTTAAATTTATAATTATAGTATGGTTTAATGAAACCATATACATTAATATATCAAATGAAATATTTTTTTTAATTAAATTTACATCAACTTTACATTATATTCATACTACTATATCAAAAATTAATTAACAAAAATTACACTTTTATCTCATTTACACATATATATGTTATATGTAATACATATAATATAATAAATTATATGTATTACTTATAACACATATATATAATATATGTTATATGTAATACATATAACATATATGTTATATTACATATAACAAATACGTTATATGTATTCCCTATAACACATATATGTAATATAACATGTTAGAAGTAATATCTTTCTCTATTTACAAATTTGTTTATAAATTTGACAAGTATACAAGTGACTCATATCTTTCTCTATAATTGTGTTTTCGATTGTTTAAATAAATGTTTTTTATTATTTTTTTTAATTAGGGAAGGAATTTATTTTGAGTCGATATATTATATGTTTATTAATATATAAAAGTAATGTCGTATTTTAAGTAATTGATTTAAATTTATTTTAAATCCAAATCTATTAAATAATTAAAGAGAGATTAAATTTATTAAGGTATAATTTTTTATAATTTGATAAAAATGTAACAACAAATAAGTGCAGAAGAAGCAAAACAAAGCATACACAGTGATTTATGTGGAAACTCAATATGGGAAAAAATCATCGGGCAATGATAATCAGTATTCTTATTATTCAAGGGAAAATTACAATAGCCAATCACTCACATACAACCATCATCTCCTCAGACATACACACCACACTCCAAAGTATTGTGTCTTTCTCACACACACCACACTCCACAATATTGTGTCTTGCTCAGACACACCACACCCTCACATCTATGGGTATGCTTGTATATATAACATCTCTCACAAACTGATTATAATAAGATCCACCAATTACACAATTTTTTCACTGAAGAGTGCATGCATGCATATTCTAAATTTAATTAATGTGCATGTGACTTCATGGGAAATTGGTTGGCATTTTTTCAACAATATCTACCTTGACAACAATTTATGTGATATATCATCCCCGAATTAATTCATTACCTTTTCTGCAAGCCAAGAGAATCCAAACACCATTGTAGCTTCTCTAACAAAAATGGTTTTGTAAACATGTCTACAAAATTCACTTTTGTATGGACCTTTTCCAGAGCCACTCCCCTTTCATCAACAACATGTCTTAAAAAATGGTATTTACCCCCTTCATCAACAACATGTCTTACAAAATGGTATTTAATAGAAATATGTTTCGTCTTATTGTTATAAGATGGATTGCTAGCCAAATGAATAACACTTTGACTATCACAAAATACTTTCACCTTGTCCTGTATCCTTCCAAAATCACCAAACAAACCTTTTAACCAAATTTCCTCCTTGCATGCATGTGAAGCAGCCATATATTTTTCCTCAATAGTGGATAAAGAAACTATGTTTTTAAGCTTTGAAATCCCAAAAACAGGTCCTCCTGCAAGAGTAAACACATATCTTGAAGTGGATTTCCTTTTTTTCAAGTCACCTGCAAAATACGAATCTACATAAACGCAAATTGAATCACTGAAACTATCATAGGTGATACAATAATTACTTGTGCCTCTAAGATACCGAAGCACCCATTTCACTACTGCTTAGTTCTCTTTACCTGGATTTTCCATGTATCTACTGAAAACACCAACTGCATGTGAAATATCTGGTCTAGTACTCACCATCGCATACATCAAACTTCCTACTGCATTAGCATGTGGTATACGAGACATGTAATCATTTTCTTCTTCATTACTAGGACATAAACCTGAAGAAAACGTGAAATGGGAAGCCAAAGGGATTTGTACGAGTCTCGCATTATTCATATTGAATCTCATAAGTATTTTCTCCACATAATTTTGTTTTGATAACCACAACGTACCATTTTTCCTGTCTCTGTGTATCTCCATGCCCAAGATTTGTTTTTCTACTCCTAGATCCTTCATATCAAACGCCCTAGCCAACTAAGCCTTTAACCTATTGATTTTGACCATACTTTTGATTGACACAACCATATCGCCAACATATAACACAAAAATAATTAATATTCCATTTTCCAACTTTTTAAAGTAAACACGGTGATCATATTCACTTCTTGTAAAATTCTGGCTCACCATGAAGGAATCAAACTTCTTGTACCATTTCTCGGGAGCTGTCTCAGGCCATACAATGACTTCTTGAGTTTTCAAACAAACCTCTTATTGCGATCTTGAACAAACCCTTATGGTTGTTCCATATATATATCCTCATCCAAATCTCCATGTAGAAATGTTGTTTTAACATCTGTCTTCTCTAACTCAAGATCAAGTAAAGAAACTACTGCTAACACAACAAAAACTAAAACAAGCTTCACAACTGGTGAAAATATCTCATAAAAATCAATACCTTCCTTTTGAGAATACCCTTTTTCTACCAATCTTGCTTTATACCTTTAAACTTTATCATCGGCACCATTTTTCAGTTTGTAGACCCATTTGCAGCTGACAACCTTCTTGTCCTTTGAAAGTTCTACCAGGTCCCATGTTGTATTCCTCTCTAAGGCATCCATTTCTTCTTTCATAGATTTTTTCCATTTAGCACTATCAGATACCTTAATTGCTTCCCAATAACAATTAGGTTTTCCATCAATAGAAACCAAATCCACGAATAAAACATGATCGTCATACCTTGTAGGACGATTCCTAACCTGTGTAGATCTCCTTAGAGATGGTTGCGGCATATCCTCAGTTTCGTGGATATTTTGTGCATCTTCATATTCTTCTTCTATAAATTCTTCATGCTCCTCCCTTTCTAAAGATGGATGAGTTTCCAGCTGAATTTTCTAAACTTGTGGTACCTATTCTTGCATCACTTCAACATATACCAATTCTGATTTTAAGAGTGAGGATTCATCAAATACTACATCTTTGTTAATGATGAGTTTGTGGGAAGTAGGATCCCACAATATGTACCACTTAACTCCATCACCATAACCAACAAAGACATGTCTCTTTGATCTAGGATCTAACTTAGAACGTTGATACTTAGAAATAAAAGCATAAGCATCACAACCAAATATTCTCATATTTGAATAATCATACGAATGACCTATCCATACCTCTTCTGGAATCTTACAATGTATTGCAATTGATGGTGGTTGATTTATCATATAGCATGTTGTAAGAACTTCTTCTTCCCACAATACCTACTGCAACTTGGCATTACTGAGCATTATCCTTGCTCTCTCTAGAAGAGTTATATTCATCATTCAACAACACCACTTTGTTGAGGAGTATAAACCATGGTCTTATGTATTTCGATCCCATATTCCTTGCAATGGTTTTCAAATTCCACAGATGTGAACTCACCTCCATTATTTGTTCTTAAACACTTGATTGACATGTCAATGCTCTTTTCAACCAAATTTCAGAATTGCTTAAAAGTATTAAATACATCATCTTTTCTTTTAAGTAAATAGACTTAAACCTTTCTAGAGTAATCATCTATAAATGTCACAAAATACGACGATCCTCCAAAAGAAATTGTAGTGGATGGACCCCAAACATCTGAATGAATGTAATCAAGAATACCTTTTCTTATATGCCTTCTTGTTTTAAACTTTTGTCTACATAGTTTTCCAAAAAAACAATACTTGGAGAAATTCAAATTCAAAAACTTTAAACTTGGAAGTGACTTACGATCAACCAATATATTAAGCCCTTTTCTCGCTCATATGACCCAAACATTGATGCCATAAACTAATAGAGTGACTTGCACCTTCAGATGCTACCACTTCTTGATGTACTTTTGTCCTTCCTTCAAGATGATAAAAGTTCTTGATCCTCTTTTCCTTCATGACTACTAAGATGCCTTTGGAAACCTTCAGTACGCCACCTTGATTTGTACACTTGTAACCAATAAAATGTAGAACTCCCAAAGATATCAAGTTCTTTGTAAGTTTGGGTACATGCCTTACATCTCTTAATGTTCTTACTGGACCATCATGCATATTAATTTGGACGCTACCAACTCCCACAATTTTACAAGAAAAATCATTTCCCATAAAAGAAACACCATCATCAATAGATTGGTAAGTTGAGAACCAATTTCTATGAAGACACATGTGGATGGACGCACCAAAATCTAACAACCAATGCTGATATTGATGTGAAAAATCACAAGTAGACAATACCTCGTCAACCATACATGAACCAGAACCTAAACCTGTTTCAACTAAATTAGCTTCATTTGCTTCTTTTGTGGAGTCCTCCTTGGATGCATTTTGTCTTTTCCAACAATCCATCTTGAGATACCCATATTTTCCATAGAACTAACATTTTTTCTTACTTTTCTTGCCTTTTGACATACCTCTATGATTTTTCCCTCTTTCTGTAGATCAACCTCTGACCACCATTTCTTCTGTTGTTGAGGTTTCTTTACTGGATCTTCTCCTCATCTCCTCATACAACAGAGCTCCCACAAAAATGTCATAATCAATGACATCTATTGAGATGAACCACATAAGATGTGACCAGATGATCCCAGGACTCAGGAAATGAACACAATAGTGTAAATGCCTTGTCCTCATCTTTGTACTTTACTTCCATACTAGATAATTGAAAAATCATTGTATTGAAAACATTCAAATGATCAACAATTTTTGTACCTTCTTTCATACGTAACCTATACAACTGCATCTTCGAGAAGATTCTATTCATCAAGGGCTTTGGCATATAAATACTTTCCAGTCTATTCCATAAACATGTTTTTGTCTCCACTCCAACGATGTTAAACAATACTTCATCTTCTAGACACAAAAGAATGGTACTAAGGGCTCTTGCATCCATATATTCATAATCCTCGTATGTCATACTTGTCGATTTCTTTGACTTTACCACCAAATCCTTTTGAAATCCTTCTTGCAAAAGAAAATCCCGCATCTTGAGCTTCCATAGCTCAAAGTTATTATTGTCGCTGAATTTATCCACCTCAAACTTAGAACTCTGCACTTTCGTCATTAGAAGAAAACCGCCAAAAAAACCTACAGCTTATAATAAACCAAGCTTTTTAATATAGATAAATTTAAACTTATATTTCAAAGTGGGACCAAAGACATTGAACCCAAAAGAGGTTTAATCCAAAAAAATATTTAAAATATATCTTAAAACTTTTTATGACATTCACCTTTTTAAACAAATAAACATCCCCCTCTTAAAAAGTAAACTTCCACTTCATTTATTTATAAAATACAATACTTTATAACTCCACCCATTTTTTATAGAGATTCTCTATGTGATATATGGTGGGAGAGTAATATGCAAGTTGATCTTTTTCAAAAGGGTAAAGTAATCTCTTCTTGTGATAAATTTACTAAGGCCAAAAGAAAACAATTATATTCACTAGCTTGTACGTAAACGACAATTATAAAATGACAACATCTAAGATAAGGTAAAAGCTAAAATATTCAAGCATATACACATGAATTCAAAAAGAAGAAGGCATTAGACTTAGGAATTTTGTTCTATACTTGATAAACTCTTCTAAAATATATTGGTGGCATGCACTCATATCTTCGACACACTATATTAATGTTTAACGTTACTAACATTGATAATGTGCCAGTACAAGCTACGCATCTGGAGGCTAGTAAGGGGAAGCATGTGATTGAAAATTAAAATCCATACAAGTTCAAGAATAAACCGAAAGGAAAATGGAAGAGTAAGAAGTCATCTACAATAAATAAATATGAGGGTATCCCTACATGTTCCCACTGTAAGAAAAAGGGACAAGGAATCACAGTGTTGGAAGTTGCATCTAGAATTATGACCAAAGAAGTTCAAGGATAAAGGGAAGCAAAAGATTGTTGCATCAGCTCAACAAGATCTAGGATCAGATTTCAAGGATGAATCTAAGATCATGGAAATGTGAAGCAAAGGTATATCCACTATCAATTATAATTCTTTGGTTCAATCTGCTAAATTGGAAAGTGTTATTGATCAAAAGAAAAGAAGCGAGCTTTTTCATGTCACGGTTATTGTCAAGCATACAAAGGTAGACACTTTGTTTGACAATGGATCTCAAGTTAACTTAATATCTGAAGCAATTGTTAAGAATTTGGGTTTAAATACGATGCCTCATGTAATATCCCCAAGGATAAGCCCTGTTGTAATCATATTTATGAATTGTAAATCATGTTTTGTAGGCTGGTGAGCCGAGTATTGATAAGTTGGTAGGATTATGTGTTTATTAGGCCAGAGAGTCTAAGTGTTAAAGGCCAAGAGCTTGTTTTTGTATATGTAATATGAAGAACATTAATAAATATTAAACATCGTTGTGTGCAGACCTACCACAAAGAAAGAGTGATGGAGGACTAAGTTTCCACAGGGTGGGTAAGGGAAAAGGGGTTGAAAGGTTGGAAAGAGGGGCTAAGCTTAGGGGCTTAAGTCCTTGGGAATAATAATTTATTATTATTCCAAAGTTGTGTCACAAACATGTTTTTTTTATCGTAAGTCCTGGGAAAGGAAACACATGCAGCTCCAAGTGTGAAAAAGGGAACGCATGCAGCTCTAGGAAGACAAGTGTTGATCTAGGCGCATGCGGGTAAAAGATGAAGTGTCAGCTGAGTTTGGGGTTGGTCCTCCATTCTTCCATCAATTGTCTGAAACCGAGAATTTTTTCTGGTCTTTGTGTTCATCCTCCTTTCGGCCGTCCATTGTCTGAACTGTGGGGTCGATGCGTCTGATCTCTATATACCCTCATGTAGCTCTAAAACCTGAAGTTGGTGATGTTTTCTTGAGAGGCCGATACACCTCTGTTGGAACCATTGAGTCTGTGTTCAACCTCTGTGTGGATTCCTTGTCTCTCACCCTAAAAAATAGTGGCAAACCTATGGATTGAGTCGTCTCACCTGTGTGTTCTATGAGCCCATCTTATCTACTCTTGTAGAGTCGAGCCCATACCTGAACTGTCTTAGGTTGTTTCTTTATGTGTTTCCTGAGTGGAATTGACCAGTTGTTGTTGATGTTATCCTCACCTTACGGGAATTGGGCTAAAACTGGTTGAAGAAGCGGGTTATCGGGCCCGTGGTAGAAGAGGTAGGTTGTCAGGACTGTGAGAAACTCTCTCCAGGTGAGAGAGACTATTGGGAAGTGGTTTTCTCCCAGAGAGAGTCCAGCACCAGCTACGGAGCTCTGAGAATTCCTGATCTAGCCTATTTCCGAGACCCAAAGAGGGAGGTGAACCATCGATGGACTGTGCTTATGAATTTTTATACTCACGGGTGGAACAGGCATGTGGGGAATGATATTCCATGAGTAGTGGGCATAAAAAGGCTCCTGGAGAGAATCCTTCCAGTTGCATTGTGCAGTTTTCCTGTAACCCCAGCCTAGTCTAGGATTCCCTTGCCTTGGGTGGTTCTTAGTCCCAGGTTAGGGGTGACCCACTGCTGAGCGTGATGAGCAGCGAGGTCTAAGGCTAGGACGTTCGTGGAATGTTTTCACGTAGCTGGTGGAGTTACTACAGTTTCAAAGATAAGTATATGCATGTGTTTTAATTTGAATTAAAATACATGTGTGTGATCCTTGCAATATTATCATGTATTCCGTTGCAACGATATTTACTGTTAATTCCATTAATTCTGTATGTTAGCAGTAATTATATGTTTACTCAGTTAAGTCATTTAAACTTCATTTAAATTCTTACTATATAAGTGTTATTCCCCATAGTAGCGTTGCCCGATAGTGGGGTTGATGGTCGGGGACGTTACACCTCATAAAAATAATATCCATTAGGTTGGGTGTGTGAAGATGCTAAGTTGCAGGTGATGAAATAGTGTAAGATCAGATTTGCAATTACATCTAATTTATTTGATGAGGTAGAACTAAATGTTGTGCCTCTTGATATTCGTGGCATTGTCTTGGGTAGTCCATATCTATTTGATAGGAAATAAATATTCTATCATGAAGAAAATAAATATCACCCTTTCAAATATGGGGTTGAATTTATTGTTAGAGCTCATCGAATCAAAACTAATGTTTCTTTAGTGAGCACAAGGAAAATGAAGAGACTCGTGAATGCAAGTAATTTTTTTGTTTTCATTATAGTGAAATAGAAAGAAGAAGATATATCTAATGCTTTATCATGTTGTGATCGAGGTCATAAACAAGAGTTGGTTAAAATTATATATAACTATGATGAGTTATTTCATGAACCTAAAGAGTTTCCTCCTGAGAGGGAGGTGGAACATGAAATCTATTTGCAGCAGTTGGATGCTCCTCTTCTTAACATTGGTATGTATAGATCATCAGTACTAGAGAATGCAGAGATAAAGAAGAAAGTTTAGGAATTGCTCAATAACAAAATTATAAGGCCAAGTTCCTCTCCATGTGGATCTCCTATTGTATTAGCTCTGAAGAAACATGGAACGTGGAGGATGTGTATTGACTTTCGAGCACTAAACAATATTATAGTAAAGAACCATTATCCTCTTCCCAAAATTGATGATTTGTTGGATCAGTTAAAGAATGTTGTTTATTTTACTAAGTTGGACTTGAGAAGTGGTTGCCATTAGATCAAAATTGCAGAAAGTGAAATATGGAAAATTGCTTTCATGACAAAGAAAGGGTTGTTCAAATGGTTGGTTATGCAATGCAACTGTGTTATTTATGAGGGTAATGAACGATGAGTTCATGCCTTGCATAGATGATTTTTTTATTGTCTACTTAGATTATATATTGATCTCTAGTTGAAGATGGGAAGATAATATAATGCATGTCAAGACAGCCTTTGAACTCTTGAAGAAGCAGAAGTTGTATGTAAAAAAGTCTAAATGTGAATTTGGTAAAAATTCTCTGGTATATTTGGGTTACATTGTAGGGAATGGTTAGCTTAAGATAGATCCTGCAAAAGTAGAAGTCATTGTGAATTTTCCCAAGCCAACTACTTCCACAGAAGTCAGGAGCTTCTTAGGAGTAGTACAGTAATGGAGGAAATTTATATCTAATTTATCTTTCATAGCAGCTCCTATGCATGCATTAACAAGTGTTAAACGTGTCTTTCAATGGGGAGGCAAGCAACAGAAATCCTTCGAGACATTAAAGGAAAAGATAAGAAATGCACCAGTTTTGGCTCTACCAGATCTACATCAACCATTTAATATTCAAACCGATGCAAGCGTATATTCCATGGGAGTAGTCTTGATGTAACGAGGAAAACATATATGTTATCATTCTGAGACTTTTACTCAAGAAGTAATTAACTATCCAACATATGATAAGGAATTATATGCATTGGTACAAAGTGTGAAGAAATAGAGTCATTAATTAATGAGAAAGGAGACAATAATTCATACAGATCATCATCAATTACAGTATTTGGAGTCATATACCAAGCTACAATAATCACGACATTTCAAGTGGATGGATTTCTTATAGCAATTTCATCCGGTAATCAAGTATAAGAAAGGTATTATTAATAAGGTTACATATATGTTGTCAAGACCAGTGATTAATGCAACTGTAGTACTAAGGTATAATCCTTTAGCTCATGAAATTTATACTGAACAATATGCTAAGGATGATGATTTTAAATATATATGTGAATCATTAACTATTGGAAATCAATAGTCAGATTCTTATATGCATGACAATGTGCTATATCATCTTGGAAAACTTTGTATACCCAGAGATGGAAGAGTAAATGTAATTAGAAAAACACATACATCTCTCATTTCTGGTCAGTTTTGGGTCGGTAAGACACTAGCACATTTGCGTAGATATTGTTATTGGCCTCGAATGAATGAGTTAGTTTCCAAGTATATAAAAGGGTGTGTTATGTGTGCCACAAGAAAACCTAGCGATAGAAATTTGGGCTTATATATGCCACTTACAGTATCTTCTCAGCCATGGGAAAGTATATCCATGGATTTTTTAGGGGGTTTTCCAATCTCCAGGACAGGTCACGATTATTTATATGTTGTTGTGGAGTGATTCAATGTATCTTAATGTCATGCAAGAAACATGTCACTGTTGAACAAACATCACATATGTTTTTTACTAATGTATGGGTTTATTTTGGGTTTCCTACGTCTATTATATCAGATCGAGACTCTCACTTTTTGGGAAATTTTTGGTCTCATTTATGGGAGATGATGGACACTAAGTTAAAGAAGAGCACAACTTTTCATCTGCAGACAGATGGACAAACAAAGGTGGTAAAAAAAATATGTGTACATCTACTTTGAGAATATTGTCGAAATCTTCCTAAGTTATGGGATGAACAATTTCCTTATGTACAACATGCATATAATCATGCCATGCATTTTTCTACTCATAAAACTCCTTTTGAAGTATGTTTGGGGTAATTTCCTAAATCACCTATGGAATTTTCTTTTGGAGAAGAAAGTAAAGAAGATGGACAAGATGATACAGATAAATCTAAAAGGTTCATTCAAAATATCCAGCAAACACATCAAGTAGTACATGAACAATTGGAGAAGAGACAAGCCAAGTATAAGGCAAGGCATGAAAAACATTGGGTTGGTCATCAGTTCGAAGTCGTTGATCAAGTATGGTTACATATTGAAGAAATGATAGAATGAAGGGTGAAGGTAAAAAGATGAGGTCAATCTGATATGGTCCATTCAAGACATTAGAAAATATTTGTACTAATTCCTTTCATTTAGATCTACCAACTTACATGCAATTGTATTTAGTGGTAAATATTGAGAACTTGAAGCTTTATGAGCCTCCTATGATTATGGATGAAGATGAAAGTATGCAGGTTCCAGTAGTTGATGATTTTTCTCCAGACTATTTAAATGAGCTACAAAAAGATGTTATTCTCGATCGAAGAATCAAGACTTCACAATGAGGTGATGTGGAATATCTCCGAGTTGGTCTTAAAGGGGTGAAACCAAGTAAAGAAAAGTCAATGGAGATTAGAAGGGTGATGGAAATTTACCCTCACTTAGTTATTGAGTAATAAAAACTTTTGGTGGTCTAAAAGGCTTCCAATGGGGAGGAATGATCTAGGAGGATTCATAACGCTCATAGAGGTCCAAGAGGATCTAGAACACTCACAGACTCGGTCAAGAAAGGTTTAGAAATGCTTAAAATTTTACCATCTAACACTATTGAACAAACATCATAGATGTTCTTTACTAATGTATGGTTTCATTTTGGGTTTCCTACATCTATTATATCAGATCGAGACTCTCACTTTTTGGGAAATTTTTGGTCTCATTTATGGGAGATGATGGAAACTAAGCTAAAGAAGAGCACAACTTTTCATCTGTAGACAAATGGACAAACAGAGGTGGTAAAACAAATAGTTGTACATCTACTTCGAGAATACTGTAGCAGGCATCCTAAGTTATGGGATGAACAGTTTCCTTATGTACAACATGCCTATAATCATTCCATGCATTCTTCTACTTCGAAAAATCCTTTTGAAGTATGTTTGGGGTACTTTCCTAAATCACCTATGGAATTTTCTTTTGGAGAATCAAGTAGAGAAGATGGACAAGATGATACAGATAAATCTAAAAGTTTCATTCAAAATATCCATCAAACACATCAAGTATTACAGGAACAATTGGAGAAGATCCAAGCCAAGTATAAGGCAAGGCATGATAAACATCAGGTTGATCATCAGTTCGAATTTGGTGATCAAGTATGGTTACATATTGAAGAAACAATAGAATAAAGGGTGAAGGTAAAAGGCTACGGCCAATATGATATGGTCCATTCAATATATTAGAAAATATTGGTATTAATTCCTTTCATTTAGATCTACCATCTTACATGAAAATGTATTTAGTGGTAAATATTGAGAATTTGAATCTTTATGAGCCTCCTATGATTATGGATGAATATGAAAGTATGCAGGTTCCAGTAGTTTTTGATTTTTCTCCAGACTGTTTAGACGAGCTACAGGAATATGTTATTCTCGACAGAAGAATCAAGACTTCATAGCGAGGTGATGTGGAATATATTTGAATTGGTCTTAAAGGGGTGAAACCAAGTAAATAAAATTCGATGGAGATCATAAGGGTGAGGGAGATTTACCCTCACTTAGTTGTTGAGTAATCAAAAATTTTGGTGGTCTAAAAGGCTTCTAATGGGGAGGAATGATCTAGGATCAGGATCCGTAATGCTCATAGAGGTCCAAGAGGATATGGAAAGATCATATAGGTCAAGAAAGGTTTAGAAATTATCAAAATTTTACCATCTAAAATGTTCTTGAAAATGAAATCAGTGTGTAGAGTTCGGAGAAAGCTTTCCAATGACAAAAAAAATCGCCTCAAATGAAGTTCGTATACAAAAGATATGATCGGTCAAAGTTTAGGTCAAAACCAATGAAAAAAAGGAAAAATTCAATAGTGTCAAAGGTGACACATGGAATGATTGTAATATTGTATGACGTTGACATGGCCACACCATGGGGTGCCATGTGGCACACCATGGGGTGCCATGTGGCACACCATACATATGACTAAGCAGGTGATGTGTAATACCATACATTTAGGTGGATCAATCATTTGTTACCACATGGCAGCCTCCCATTAACCATTAATGGGTAAGGTTTGTTAAAATTTGTGTTGGAGCCTGGATAATTGAACCCGGGTCTCCCACTTACCAAACCATTTGTCTAACCGTTACACTATATGATTTCCACTTAACCATATATGGAAGTGAATATATTTGAATTAATATAAAGGTTCGTTCGATGGGAAAAGCATCGAGGGCTATATCCCCTGACCCGTGGTTCCTTTGAAACCCATATAACCATACACTATATCTGTGTGCGGGGTTGTTGAAACTACATTCATATTACCACACATATGTTATTTAAAACATATGGTTTAAACAAACACCATAAAATATGGCAAGGTCAACAAGGTTTGACCCCTCAAGGTGCAGGTCAACAACATATATGCCAATAACATAACCATTTCACCAAAGGTACAGGTGTGTTATCGAACCTGCCTAAAAAATAATTAAAGAGTGCCATAAATTCTGGATGGGAGGTTAGGGCCCGCTCCCTATTTAATGGGTGTATGGATCGAGGCAAAGGACTCACAGATAAATTGCATAGTACAATGTATCAAAGTTCATTCCTGAGGGTAACTAGACTTGGAGGCTGCACCATAATGCATGCCACAGGATTCTAGCTCAGAATTTTATGAACTTTATACTCATTTTTATTGAAATTTTACAAGGAATTCGATGGTGCACTATGTTTCTGAGTTTGAGCAATGTGTAAAAAGGTCATTGTAAAACGCAAGCATTTGAGCATTAATAAAGAGGTCTCTATTGGAAGCAGACCCAGAGACATAGCCAAAATTGGGTGAACTTCATTATCAAACTTGTGTATGTGATTTCAATATTGTTTTTCTATTTTTGCTAGGCTTTTTTTTTTCTTGCTAGTTTGTTCATGACCTGCAGGACTAGCCTGTAGCTGAGAAACCACGACTCAGGGGCATATAAGCCGTCAAAATCTCTTGAGGATCGCATCGGGCCTGAGCCACACAAACCCTTAACATGGATGGATTTTTTTTGTCCCCGCATGTTTCGAACCGGTGACTTAACATCACTGAGTGCCTTAACACCACACATCGTCACCGACTATCCTACACCTTGGGGACCTATTTCCTCTAATTTATTTGCATGTTGTTTATCATTAAAGTGTATTTGGATAGATAAGTAATTCACACGTATTTTGAAATCAGTCAAGCGATCATTATTATTTTGAAGGTCAAGTAGATGTTATTATGTTTTAAAGATTAATAAGCATCTAAGGATTTTTCATATCGGTAATTGTACTATGAAATTAGATACGCAACTAGTGCATAGCCTTCTAGTGAAGAAATTATTGTTGTGAAACCACTTGCTCAACAATTAGACATTTCTAAAACTACACATGAGCATTTCACTATCCTCCCAAATTTCACCCACAATTTATTGAATGGGTAAGAACTCCTACTTTTGTCATTCCACAATAGAGAGGTCAAGAGTGCAAGAATATAGGTCCACTTTCCTTACTTATATTGTACACCAAATAAATGATAAATGCACTCAGGTGGATGAAATCGATATAACATCACTTCAAGGTAAGTTATCTAACCAAACTATTCGTTATTAATAACACAAAATTATTAAAGAATATTTTGAATCAAAATTTGATCCAGTTAAATGTCGTTTATTTATATCTTTGTTAAAATATAAGATTTTGATTGTTGTTAGGACAATTTTAGGCATTAAATATTTAAAAGTTCAAAAATAAGTAATCATATTGTTATAATCCTCATGGATTATTTTCATAAAATTGGTAAGAAAACTCATTCTCAAGATTGTAATGCAATTCAATGTGCATTGTCACAATCAATTGTTAGCAAGATCACAAGAAACTATTGTTTGTTCAAACAAACATCTCATCTCATTAAATTTAATGTTAAAAAACTTCGAAAGTATTCCATTAGACGAGATAGCCTCGACATAGAGGGACAAACAATTTTTTTTTCCTTCACAAGTAGGATACCTCGTTCTAACTTGAAGTTAATTGGTGCAATTAAGGTACCGGTACACAAATTTTGGCATGAGAACATTAGACCTTCTTCCAACCAAAAGGATATACTAAACTTGAGGAGGGGTTCTAGGGACTGTGAAATCCACATTAAACACTTTCTTGACATGACACATATAGAATTATGAGAGAAGAATGAATGAGCATAATGTGCTTAACATGGGCCAAATATCTTTCAATAAATGCAAGGCTTGGTATGTTCAAATAAACACAATACATAATGAATGTTGTGTATATACCACATTGAATATGGTTATTCTCTCTCTCTCTCTCTCTCTCTCTCTCTCTCTCTCTCTCTCTCTCTCTCTCACACACACACACACACACACATTTCATGTTTTTCATAACACTCATGTGTAGGAATGCTCATCTATATTAACACTAACATCATCTATAGACTTTATTCATAACATCGTCTGTACAAGGCCAAAGGGTTTTTCATATTATCAAAACGCTTGCTTTAATGGGACATGCCCCATGTGTGGTGGAATGTCATTATAGAGCAAGTGCATACATGTGAGCGATGAGTATGAATTGGGGAGGAAGGAGGTTGACCTACAAATCTTCAAATATGTCATTTGTGATAATGGAAGAGGGAATGAAATAAAATAGATCCAATTGGTGACATCACATGTTAGTAATGTGTACTTAAATGGTATCTTTTATTTTATATTACAATTTAAAATGGAATGGGAGGGGATTATTGTAATAATGAATTTATATATGTCTTTATTATTGTCCCATTAGGTGCAAGTCTGTGACTTTATCAGTGATTTCTTTGAAAATAACTAACAATATGTTTAGCACATCCTTGTGGCTCGGTGGAAGGAAGGACATCTTAGAATATGCAATGATACATTTCTCATTAGTACTATCTTATTAGTGGTTTATCTTGTTGATAACTACACCTTTAACCACCACAAATGACCTACTGAGGGATTCATTTGACTCTAACTATGTGTATATGTACCACTAGTATTGTTTAGCACCAAATATGGCTCTCGGTGTCCTTGACATGGCTAGGGGAGGAAACATGAATGTTAGGCCCTAAAGGAATATTATAGCCATCTAAGTCCAAGAAGGATACCTTGAAAAACCACACATGGACCCTTGATGGTTTCATTGTCCTCTAATTGGGTATCTCAGTGCCACAAGCTAGTTTTAGGTAGTATTTATGTGTCCTGGGGTGTTGGAAATGATCTAGGGAAGAAGGCCATGCCTTAGTTCCTAAAGAAATAATTGGGGAATATAAAGCCAAGAAAAATTCCTCGAAGCACCACACATTACATGTTGAGGGTATCATTGGCCTCTGAGAAAGGATGTTAGTTCCTTCACAATGTTTTGATCATTAGGTATTAGTCTCAATATCAAGCACCATGAAAAACACCTAAAAACCATGACACGAGCCCTCTTTAGGGAGTCTTTGACATAACTTATCAGGCTCAAGTGTCATGAACAACACCAACAAAGGTCAAGTACCTTGATATGGTCGAGGGGGAAACCAAAGCCTTTGTTGAAATACAAAGATTTTAGGCATCTAGGGCCAAACATGACACCTCAAACCACCACACCTTACCTCTATAGACCCTGGATGTGAACTAACCCATGACTTGAACACTAAAGGAAGATTATACCAATTAAAATTCAATATATTTCATTCATTAGTGGTTATAATTATAATTTATATTTTCTTCTCCAATTATAAATTCCATAGGTTCAAAAGAAATTTCTATAATAATCTTATATATTCATTTCCAAACATTTTGTCTAAGATCTATTCAAAATTTGATTGTATTACAGTGAAATCCATTGTTCTCTTGAATAATTCAATATATCAATGTTCTTCTTAAGAAGATGAAGCATTTTCAATAAAAGAAATAAAATTTCTTTAGCCATGTATCATTTTTCAAGCATGAAAAACAAGAGATGGGACCTATATAAAAATGGGTAGATATTACATCCATAAATCCATAAATCCATAAATCCCAAATAATAATAATAATAATAATAATAAGTTTTCTAACTATGTATTACATCCATAAATCCCAAAGTTCAAAGCATAAGATTTTCCAGTAGAGTGAAAACATGTAGGTAAAAAAGATAGCATCCATCCCTTCCCTCCCTAAATAATTTATTTATTTAACTTTTAGTTACTTGGTCGATGAAGATCAAGTATCCTTTGACACTAAACCAATGGGAGAGGATATATCTATGGTCCATTGAGCAACTAAATTTTGGTTGTTGACAAAAAATTGGGATGTTAAACATGTATTAATATTATAGAAAACTTCTTTTAATTTTGTAGCAAGTTTTCATCATACGATACAAGGACTAAGAGTTCCCATCAATATAGAATTTTGATTTTTGGATGATCTGAGTACTAAGAGTTCCCATCACATAGAATTATTATTTTTGGATTATCTAAGTCACTTCAAGGGCTAGGAGTTCCCATCAATATAGAATTCAGATTTTTGGGTGATCTAAGTGAAGAAATTTGATGTCACCAATCAGGTTTCAATCACTCCTTATCACTCCCATAGTCTAATGCCCAACCCATGAACAAAAAATTCATCATATAACATTTATTTAAATTCAGGAAATGAAATTGTTGAATTTGAAACACAAGAGATTACTTCTTTGACTGGAAATTAAATGCAGAAATAACCCAACAATAATTGAACACAGTACATAGAAAAGTTTGGTCCAAAAATGACCCAGGAAAAACCCCCCAAGGTGGGGGAAACCTGTTCTTCTAAGAGGGAAGATTCTTTTATTAAATTTCAAGCATATGGAAATTACATTTGCAATAGAAAATTAAATAAACAACAAAGACAAATTATATCTCTTTTACCACGACAAAATTCCTTGGAAAACATTCCAACAAACTCCTCAAATTTCGAGCCCAACAAACTCAGAAATTGTGTACGTTGTACGGATAGCACTGCATGGAAAACATTGTACAGACTTTGATTTCTGTGCAGAATATATGGATCCATATGGCCTTACTGATTCAATTAATTTTGTATGGCTGCCTCGATTTCCATGCAAAATTTACCTCGATTTCTATGCATAAATTCATACTATACGGATTGGTTATTGTTTTCATTTATTGTTGGTATTTACCTCGATGTTCGTGCCCAAATTTACATGGAAATTCATTCCACTCTTTTCTGTAAATGATCTTCTTCCTTCTCTTCTTCAACCTTCTCTCTATTCAGTGAATGCTTGTGTGTGTTCTCTCAATGGACTCATGAGAGACATTTAATGGTCTCTTTCCCCTCTTGACCTTCCATATTCCCAAAATGACTTTTGGGTTTCCACATGATCCAATGGCTCATAATGAATTAGATCAACAGTGGAAACTAAAGTGCACATGAAAAACACTTTTTAATATTTAATTCACCCAACTTAAATAAAAGACTCACTTAGATTTTATTTGCTAAGTCACTTTCACTTTATGAAATAAAAGGGGTTGACATTTCCCTAGGCAAAGAGACCAAGCCTAAGGAACACCACTTAACTCAGTATAAAAATTAACACTCAGTCTTACCAAGGAAGGTTTTACTTACCACCCCCATCTTATCCCTTAAATAAACATGCTTTCCTCTCGGAAGAGACTTTGTGAGGATGTCAGCCATCTGCCCATATGTAGACACATATTCAAGCTTCACAACTCCTCTCTGAACATGATCACAAATGAAGTGATATCAGATCTCAATGTGTTTGGACCAATCATGAAATACCATATTCTTCGTGAGTTTTAAACAACTCTGATTGTCACAATAAATCATTGTAGACCCCAACTCCTATCCTAAAACACCTGTCAACAATTTGTAAAGCCAAATGGCCTCACATGAGGCTTGGCTCGCAACCATATACTTTGCTTCAGCTGAGCTCAAAGAAACAGACTTCTGCTTTCGACTAATCCATGACACAATATCTTATCCAGGTGGATATCGGTGACCACCCACCTATTCCACTGGCTCGAAAAACAGCTTTCCACCTTGGTATATTTTCGGCAATTTTTCGGCTTCCAAACATTTGGGGTCATTTTGAGGCCCTAAAAGACATTTTTTGGGGATTTAGGGCCCAAGTGACTACTAGAGGCATTGACTTGGGCTAGCGGAAAATTTTTCTTCTAAGTTAGACCTTTCCAATGAGATATCGTGCACCTAAAATGAAAATCGTATGAAAAGGTTATGACCCCAGAAATTTGATGTACTAACTTACCCAAACAGGGCCCACATGAATTTTGGCGCTTCATTTCCTAGGGTTAGGTTTTTGGATGTCTAGAATTTTTGACATTCCTATTTATTATAAACGGTATTCAAAGCCTCATTGTAACCATCTTCTTGCGAATGAGTGAATTCGTCACATCTCTTCTCAAAGATAAGTTGCCACCATTCCAGCAAGCTTGTTTTTCGCTGCATTTTACAGTTTCATCTTATTTCCTTATTGAATAGAAAACCAGTTTTACTGTATCTTTGTTATTTTGTGTTAATAATATTTTAATAATTTGTATTCATTTCATTCTGCTCATAAAATCTGGATCAGTGGTATCAGAGCAGTCTGCTCCTTGTCATCTTGATGCATGTCCCCAACGAGGTCAAGGTACAAAGAATTGGGACTCGAGCTTGTTTCTCTTGAGGACAAAATCTCTCGCGCGCCCAAGCGACCTCTCATGGCAGGAAAAAAGAAAGATGATGGGGAAGGATATCATTTCAAAATGTTGCTTGAGGAATCCCTCACGCAAAAGAGGAACGAGATGATGGATAGTTTTGCGCAAATCCTTCGACGACTACCAACAGGTGATGCAACTTCCTCGAGCAGAGGATCCTCCCCCTTCAAGGTACAATCAACTTCGATATTCCTATATTTGAAGGTTAGATAGATGCAAATGTTGTAGAAAAGTGGTTGAATCTACTAGAATGGTATTACTCTTTCCATAACTTTTCAAATAGAGAAAATATTACTTTTGTGCTCCTCAAATTCATTCCCCATGTCAAAGATTGGTGGGAAACTTTATGTGAGCAAAAGGAAACATAGGAACCATCATTATTTACAGTCATGGCCACCTGGGAATCCTTCAGGGATTCTATTAAAGAACAATACTACCATGTCGGAAGTTATGATGACTTGTATATCAAATGGACAACATTGCAGCAAGAAAGAGACCAAGCAATGCGAGAGTTCACAAATATATTCCACAACTTGCGCACCAAGTTATGTATCAAAGATTCAGAGTGACATCTAGTTCTCAAGTATCACAGTGGTCTACATAGATACATCCAAACCGAAATAGAATTTTTGGACATCTCGTCTTTGGGCAAGGCCTACCGATATGTCGTCAAAATCGAGTAGAAGCTCAAACAAAAGACACAACAGTTTGGGCCTGGGAACCCCTCACAGCAAAATACAGGAAAGGGAAGCCCCAACCCACATAAAAAAGGGCAGAGAAAATATGGACATTATCTAGACAACCAGTCCAAGACGCAAGAAAAGAAGGACACCGGCAAGACAAAGAAAGATATTGGGAAGTGGTGCGACTTCCATAAGATCCCTTGGCATAACATTGCTCACTGTCACTCAAAGCAGTTGTTGGTGGTGAAAGTGAAAGCCTCTGAATCAGATGCGGGTTCTGACTCTAATTCAGAACCAGAAAGGGAAATATGGATCATTGACGCGGAACCTAGTGCCACCGTTGCTACCACCAAGCTCCAGCCTGGTGAACCAGACAAGCCAGAAGAAGGAGAGCACCTTTTCCATTCATAGATGTGGATAAAAGGAAACCTGTTGCACTTCATCATTGATAGCGGTAGCCACAAGAACCTCATATCAACATAGGTCGTCAAGCGGCTGGCCCTGTTGACAACGCCGCACCCACAACCCTACACCATTGGATGGCTCTGTTAAGGAAGCGATCTTCGTGTCAGCCAACAATGTCGATTGTCATACGGCATCAAGCCCTTCAAAGACGAGCTATTGTATGATATTTCTCCTCTCGAAGTTTGTAATGTTCTTTTGGGCCAACCTTATTTATGGAAATGTCAAGTTGTATATGAGTCTAGGCCTTGTAATGTTATTATTACTTTGAACAGGAAATTGTACAGGATACCCGAGGCAGTCCCTCCTAGTGTTATTTCCTTGATCTTTGCCAAGCAATGCAGGAAGGTCATCTCTCAGAATGGGAAATTTGTCTTCTTCGTGATTCTCTCTCAAAGTGAGCGAAAGATCGTAGCCACATCTAAGGCCTCCATGGCTAATCTCTCCACATGACAATATAAGTAAGTGGATAAGGTCGTGGAAGAATACTTAGATATCTTCTCCTCTCCTACTGGGGTACCTATGCACTATCAGGTCAAGCATCCCATTGATATGACCCTAGGCACATCACTACCCAATGGGCTAGTCTACCACCACTCTCTGTTAGAAAATGAGGATATCAAGAGGCAAATCCAAGAACTACTCCACAAGGGGCACATCCATCCCAGCTCATCGCCTTGTGGGAGCCCAATCGTGTTGGTGCAGAAGAAATGCGGGACCTGGTGACTCTACATTGATTATCGATCCCTGAATAAAATCACAGTCTAAAACCGATAGTCGATTCCCCAATAGAACAAAA
Organism: Picea engelmannii; assembly: GCA_009831015.1. Taxonomy (NCBI): domain Eukaryota; kingdom Viridiplantae; phylum Streptophyta; class Pinopsida; order Pinales; family Pinaceae; genus Picea; species Picea engelmannii. Next base: position 373,805 of record ML787627.1, read on the forward strand.
AAATGTATGGAAGATTGCCTTCAAGTCAAAAGAAGGTATTTTTGAATGGTTTGTCATGCCCTTTCATTTGACAAATGCTCCAACAACTTTTATGAGGATGATGGAAGATATCCTATGAACTTTCACCAATACTTTTGTAATGGTGTATCTGGATGACATCCTCATCTACAATAAGACTTGGGCAGAACACTTGCAGCATATTCAATAGGTTCTGAACACCCTGCGGTAGCACAAACTATATGTAAACTTGGAAAAATTATCCTTCGGCATGGACAGGGTCCATTACTTAGGCTACATCATTAATCAGCATGGTGTTCATGTGGATCCATCCAATATTCAGGTTATCTGTGACTGGCCAGCCCCAACCACACTCATTGAACTTCGGATCTTCTTGGACCTCACCAATTTCTATCGCAGGTTCATGCTAAGATTCTCTCATATTGCATGGGCCCTCAGCCAAGTAACCAAGGGTGGCAGTAAAGAAAAATTTGTGTGGGGCATGTCCCAACAACAAGCCTTCGATGACTTAAAGAAGTGTTTGTGCTCATCCATGGTACTTTCATTACCAGACTTGTAGAATCCCTTTGAGATCGAGACATATGCTTCAGACTATGTTGTGGACGTCATTCTCACTCAATATGGCCACCTCGTGGCATATCATAGTGAGACATTATTAGATGTTTTTCGTAAGTACCCTCCTTACGACAAAGAAATGTACTCCATTTTGCAAGCCTACTTCCAGTGGAGACATTACATTCTTTGGAAGGAGACATTCATCCACACTGATCACACGCCACTACAATTCATGCAGACCCAAGGAAAATTGCAGAATGACCGCCATCAGAAGTAGTCAACATACTTACAACAGTTCAACCTCAACATCAAGTATAAAATAGGAAGTACCAACCAAGTTGTTGACTGCCTCAACCGACCTCCAATCGCAAAACTCACCAGGGTGCTAGACTCTTGCGGCCACGAGACCTCCGAATGGCCCTACCTCTACGAGACAAACCCTGACTTCTCCACCACCTACCAAATGTTGGGTGCCAACACAGTGGTCGCTAATTTCCATCTTCAAGATGGGTTGTTGTGTCGTTTGGGCCATCTTTGTGTTCCATCAAGTGAGCGCGTAAATCTGATTTGGGAAGATCACTACAGTCGGGTGGTAGGACACTTTGGCATAGAAAAGACAGTGGAAGTGTTGCAGAAACATTTCTACTGGCTAAAACATCGACAGGATGTCGGCAAGTATATCAAGTCCTACACCACCTATGCTATTGCCAAACAGACCACTAAGAAACAGAGCCTGTACACCCCTCTTCCTACTCCTAACAGGACATGAGAATCCATCTCAATGGACTACATGTTGGGCCTCTCATCAACAAAGAGGGGAAATGATTGTGTTTTTGTGGTTATTGATCATTTTTCCAAGATGGCGATTCTAGCCACCTGCAAGAAGAACATCACAATAGAAGCCACTGCCAAGCTCTTCTTTGAACAAGTATGGGTACATTTTGGGATCCCACAAGCCATTATCTCAGACCATGACATTCGGTTCCTCAGGTCATTATGGCCGAGCCTCTGGTCACTACTAGATACCAAGCTCACCAAATCTACTGCCTTCCACCCCCAGAAAAATGGCCAAACTGAGGTCATCAATCGGATGGTCATACATATCATGTGCATGTATAATTCAAAACACCCCCGCACATGGGATGAGATTCTTCCCTATGTCTAGCATAGCTACAACTAAGCCCTACATATCTCAACTGGCCACAACCCCTTTCAGGTGGGGTTGGGATTCCAACCATTAGGCCCCATGGATGTTGCACTACCCCTGGCGACCACCTTGACCGACTCGTCCCCTACTCCACCAGAAGATGACAAAGCCACCCGATTCATTGAGCAAATCCATCACATCCACCAACATGTTCAGGATATTCTACAGAAGTCTAATTCCAAGTACAAGCAGCGCCATGATCAACATCGGGTGCCACATAAGTTTCAGGTGGGCGACAAAGTTTGGTTGTATTTCCAGAGAGAAATCCTTATAGGGCCCCATCGAAAGATTCACCCACTCCATTATGGGTTGTACACCATCACTAAGTTTGTGGGTGACAATTATTTTGAGCTCAACATTCCCCCCTTCCTTGGTCTACATCTAGTCTTCAATGTGGCTCTCCTTCAATCATATTTCCCACCATTATTGGACACCTCAGAGATAGTAGAGCAGTGGACACCAATAGATCTCAACCTTGAATGCATGCAATAGGCATCTAGTGACCATATTTTGTACACACAAAACAAGGTCACTCAACAACAAAGGATCCATCTTTATTGAGTCATCAAAGCAGGGTAGATCCTACACCAAGGCAAGTGGCTCACCGGGGGCCAAATTCAGCAAAAATTTCCTCATCTGATGGGGGAAATCAACGCAATGGAGAACATTTCTTCCTAAGGAGGGAGGATTGATCCAAGTGGATATCAGTGGCCACCCACCTATTCCACTTTCTCAAAAAACAACTTTTCACCTTGGCAGTTTTTTGACAGTTTTTCAGGTTCCAAACTTCTGGGGTCGTATTGAGTCCCTAAACAACATTTTTGGGGGATTTGGGGCCCAGGTGACTGTCATAAGAATTGACCTAGGCCAGTCAAAAATTGTTCTTCTCATTCAGACCTTTCCAATGGGCTATCGTTCGACTAAAACAGAGATCGTATGCAAAAGTTACGACCTCGGGAAGTTGATGTACTAACTTACCCAAACGGGGCCCACATGACTTTTGGTGCTTCATATCCTAGGGTTAGGTTTTTGGATGTCTAGGTTTTTTTACATTCCTATTTATTGTAAAAGGTCTTCAGATCCTCATTGTAACCATCTTCTTGTGAATGAGCGCAGTTGTCACATCTCTTCTCAAAGATAAGTCGCCACCATTCCAGCAAGCTTGCTTTCCAGTGCATTTTACAATTTCAGCTTATTTCCTTATTGAATAAAAAACCAATTTTACTGTATCTCTGTTATTTTGTGTTAAGCATATTTTAATAATATGTATTCATTTCTTTCTACTCATAAAATCCGGATCAATAGCTGAACCCAATCCAAAACAACAACCTGAAGTGCTTTTCTTGTCTGAAATTGAACCTGTCGAATCTGAATCTGTGAATCTTGCAAGTCTCACTCCATCACCATGAACATAATCCAAACCATAGTCAATAGTTCCCATCAAATACCAAAGCACATGTTTTACAACTATCTAGTGTACTATCCTAGGCTCTGTTGAGCACTCAACACACCCTAAAAAGATCATGTCCATTTTTACTTTTTGGGTACCACTTGATCCTTTGCACTGTATGTTTTTCCTTTAGTATGAAACTGATGTATGCGCTTATCTTTTATGTTTCATTTTTGAATTTTTTAAAGTTTTCTTGAACATACAACAAAGAATCATCTTAACCATTAAAGTGTACTTAACAACCACTTGAGGAATCGACAAACTAAATATCTCCCCAACGCGCTTAGGGATTTCAGCATCGGTAAAGGTCAAAGATCACGAAAGTCTCTTGAGTATTTCAAAATAGTCGAGTGTCGATATTCATCGACGTCAGAAGACAAAAGTCTTTCTTTTTACAATTGAACTTTGGTAGGGGTATCGCCGAAAACCGATATGTTCGTCTTCAACAGGAAAATGAAAAAAGTAAGCGTTACGCAAGGGGAGGAGTGGTATCATTGATCGTCGACTCCCAAAATGTTTTTGGCGATGGGAGGTAACGAAGATGATAACCCGCCAAGGAGCTGCACACCTAAAAATTTCCCCAATCACCGATCCACGACCTCCACTCTGGAAAGACACGACGTGATGAGACGTTTTAACCCTTAGATTTGTTAGGTACGACACATTTAAAGTGTTAGTAAAATTGTGGATCGTGCATTAGCTGCTAATCCATGCGCGAATCAAAAGAAACAATTTAATCTTGCCGATACAATGCATCTACCTCTTCACCTCTGCCGTCAACCAGTTAGAATTTAATTATAGAGAACCGACGATAGTTTATTTTGAATTTCATTTATTACTCGTATTAACTGGTTGATACGACGGATAGAGTCTCTCCAGTTCTATTCTGTATGGAAAAGATTTCAAAACAAACAGAGGAGCAAGGCTAACAATCCGGAGAAGTTGTCCAAAGTTCAGTGAGTATTAGACAACTATCTTAGCAAGAATTACAGGTATGTATCCACTTATGGTGTTTTAAACTTCATTTTTATGTTCACAACCCAACGTTTCTCTATACACATGTTTAAAGGCTATTTTAATTGCAGGAACAATGCCTCCGAAGAAACCCTCCACCAGGAAATCCCCAAGAGTACCAAAGCTGCAAGAACCAAAAGAAGGAGAGGGCTCCTCCCCAGCAGTTGCAAGACAATTAGAATTCTCCCCCAAACTAGTGCCTATCATTAAGACATCTACCAAGAAGGCTTTCGTCCAACCCCCGGCCTTCGGAGACACAGAGGCAAACATTGGAACCAAAACAAAACTCCCTCGCTGGGAAGAATTGTTTAAGAAAATAAAGAAAGAAGAACCCCTCGAGTATACCCCGCACAACGATCCTGATACAAGGAAGATTGATGATTATGTCCTCCCAAACATCCGTAAGGATTATCTACACATGGTGGCAAGCCGAACTCTGGTGTTTCCTTGCATCGAGCTCCTAAAGTGGTTCATTGACTACACCGATGCGCATGAATGTTTGATTAATGATGATAATGGTGGATGCGTCGAGGTTTTCTTGCCATCAGAGGTTCAAACTTACTACAAGCTCAAGGAGTCGGAAGAGCCCCGATTCCATAGACCTTGGGAACACCATCGGGTTAGGAAACACTGGATCCACAACATCGTCGGTCAATTCCCTTGTGGGTAGGACAAATCAAACAGAGACAGGTCGGGTGTCGATAGAAACACGAGCGCCTAATCCCCTTAGCAAACTTATACATATATATAGTGACGATGAAAGCCTAGAACAATATCACGACTCCCTTGTGCGTGTCCAAGAGGAAAAAGGTCCTGAGAAAGTTTCCTCCCCTAAGCCCGAAGTTCAAGACAAGGAGGTCTCACAAAAGGAAACAGAAGACGAAAGAGGCCTCGACACAAAAGAACCCAATGAATCAGAAATCGAAGCAGATCCGAATGACAAGCCCGAACTAGAGGAGACAAAGAAAGGATCCCCACAAAAGGAAATCAATATTTCAATGGTTGATGAGCAAGTAAGTAACGAGTTTGTACCTGACACCTCAATTCTTCCCAATACTCAAATCCCCGATGAGTGACAAGTAGAAGTCGGACCCACAAGGCACAGCGACGAAGTTCTAGAGCCCAATCTTGAACAAATATATACCACCAGTAGTTTGGGAAACAAGATAACATGGGGCGATCAGCAAATACCAGAGCCAGTAGACGAGGTAGCAGATATCTATGCAATCTCCTACGATCAAAAGAGAAAGGCCATTGTTCAAAGGACTGCAAAGAAAAGAAGGATCTTGTTGGATCACTCCATGTTAGTTACTACAAAGGAGAACTTGATCAACACAGCAGACGCCCAAAAGTATGAACTGATCGGCGTAGGAAATTCCCTCTCAGATGCCACCTTGGATAGAGCTAGGAGGGATGAAAAGGAACTAGTCATCGCACTAAAGGAGCTCGAGCACTTGCGCCATCTTAACGAATACTATAAAGGTGCCACGCAAACCATTATGTATCTGAGAGGTGATTTCACAGGAGTTTACAACAAGTTCAAGAAGGAAAGACACATGTTAACCGAGAACATAGATGATTTCCAGGAGGCCGCTCTCATGGCACTCGCAACATGCAAGGAAATGGAGTGATGGTATGAAAGGGTGCATCAAGCGGTAGAAAGACTCAAGTACATTAAGGTAGTCCAGCAAGGCTGAGATAAGGAAAAACATGGCATTCAGATGGTAGGAAAAAGTAGTCTTAATCGCATGAAGTGATCAGCCAAGTACTGGGCTAAGATGTCTCGGGACCCACATCGAGAGATCTAAGAACAATGGACTAGGTGCAAGAAGCACTGGGATAAAATTAACAAAATAATGAAGGATGTCGGGCTCCCCGAGTTCGGCAACCTCGATAATTTCATCAACCTCAGCGATGTGGTAAAGCTGCATGTTGAACAACATTCACTATGGACCAAAGATTCCGCAAAGATAGCCAATGTGAGGCCAAGGAAAGTGCAACAATTCGTAGAACATTCGATCAGAGCCCGAACCATGCTACAACAGTTGAACTCCAGTTTAGTAAAGTATCGGGCACATGCAGTAGACATCAGGGAAATATATGTGGCCCTGATGGAATAGCACAGATTTCTATAGGCCCAAACTTGTGAATAATTGTTTGTCAGCTGGACTGAATATGAGAGAAGTCACCCTTTCCAAGACGTATCTTGGGACGACTGTTAAAGAAGTTGTTAGAAGATAACGCCACGTGGTGATTTTTGTTTTGTTTAAATTGCACTTAGCTGTTAGTTTCAGTTAAAACTTTATACTATAAATAAAGACACGGGCCAATTAGTAAAGGGACGATGGTTGTTGTAAGAACTCTTTCTTTTTGGTTGCTAAGAATTATTTTGAAGCTGCTAGGAATTGAGAAGTCCTTTTGGACCAAATACAAACTATTTTCATCAGATGCATGTGACTGGACTCAGAGAAGAACTACTTCCTATCTTGTTTCATGAATGATGTAGTAATGAGTAAGAGCAATTGATTATGTTGTCAAGTTATCTGGTGCAATGTCTTGATGTTCTTTGCTTTAATGATGAAGATAAATCGTTGTGTTATGATGTGATGAAGGGTTATGGTAGATGAATTATTTTTCTTTCCATTGTCTTCTTACATATGTGCTTTCTTTCTGATAAGTAGTTTCTCAGGTAGTAATTGGGTGCTTGCATGGTTAATGTATTAGTACTAGGACTATGGCATAGAATCATTTTCTGCATGTTTGAGTAGCGGGTTATCCCAAGCTTAGTGATCCAGGCGGATATCGGTGGCCACCCACCTTTTCCAAATGTCTCAAAATAGTTTTCTGGCCATTCTGGCAATTTACTATTTTTAGCAGGTTTTAACTTCCGGGGTCATTTTGAGGGTCCAAATGAAGGTTTTTCGAGATAGAGGTTCTCAATGATAGCTGAAGGCATGATTGAGCCCACAAAATGAATCTCCTCGACAATACCTTTCCAATGAGCTATCACACGCCTAAAACGGAGATCGTATGCAAACGTTACGACCCCGGGATGTTGATGTACTCACTTACCCAAACGGGGCCCACATGACTTTTGGCGCTTCATCTCCTAGGGTTAGGTTTTTGGATGTCTATGACTTTTGGCATTCCTGTCTATTGTAAAAGGGCCTTCCGAGCCTCGTTGTAATCATCTTCTTGCGAATGCAAGTAGCCGTCACATCTCTTCTCAGAGATAAGCTGCCACCATTCTAGCGAGTCTTTCACTCTGTATTTTTACAGTCTCTGTACATTTCTCTGATTAATAGAAATCGTGTATTACTG
>ML787628.1:0-17187 GCA_009831015.1 Picea engelmannii
TCTAGGGGCCACATGCTCTCCTGAGGAAGTCATAGCATACAAGGTCCTCTTCCAAGAATACCAATATGTGTTTTCATGGTCTTACAAAAAAATGTCGAGTTTAGACCCATCCATTGTCGAACACCATATCGACACATGGCCTGATGTTTCCCCTATTCATCAAAAGAAACTCCCCCTTTATCCTTCTAAATACATGGCTATTAAAGCCTCTATCGATAAACAGAGGGTCATCGACTTCATCTACCCGATAGCGTACACATCATGGGTTTCAAACCCAATTCCTATCAACAAAAAGTAGGGAACTATTCAGGTTTGCAACGATTTGTTTTTATCTCAACCAAGATTGTCTCAAATACAACATTCCTACACCATTCATCGACCAAGTTATCAATTCTTGTGATGATAATGAAGTACTCTCACTCATGGAAGGGTTTTTTGTTTATAACCGGATTCAAATCCACCATGCAAATCAATACAAAACTGCCTTCACCACCCCTTGGGGCACATTTTCATATCATGTGATGCCCTTCGGACTAAAAAATGTGGGAGCCACTTTCTAGCACACCATAACCTATTCCTTTCATGATATGGCTCACATTATGCTTTCTTACTTGGTTGACCTCATCGCTCATTCCAATAAGTTCTCACAACACCTCGAGGACCTACAAATCATGTTTGGATGATGTTGAAGATACAATATTCTCCTAAACCCCCTGAAATATGTCTTTTTTGTAACTGCGAGACGCCTATTGGGATTCATCATCTATCAATAAGGCATTACCATTGACCCCCTCAAGGTCCATACCATTAACAATATTCATCCTCCCAATAACTTACGTCAATTATAGAGCCTCCAAGGAAAATCCAATTTAATACCATGTTTTGTTCCCGACTATGAAATTTGTGCTCACGGCGTCTTACGTTTTCTCATACATGACATTCCTTTTCAATGGGACCAACATGACCAAGCCACATTCAACTCACTCAAAGAAGCACTCAAAAAATCACCTTTAATTATTCCCCCTAACTATGATAGGGATTATATAATGTACTTGTTCACATCAGAGGTCTCAGTCGTTGGTGTTATCATTCAGGTAGATTATGATCAGTGAGAGATCGTCATCTACTATATCAGCAAAAAACTCTCAGGACTCCCACTCAAATACAATCATGAGAATAAACTATATCTTGCTTTATTCCTCACCTTTTAAAAGATGTGAAACTATATGTTTCTTCGCACCATGAAAGTCATTTCCAATTCCAACCCAATTCACTATCTCTTGAGTCACCACCAGATCAATGTAACATATGCTTGTTGGATTGTCATTATCCAAGTATACAATCTATAATTCACCACCCCAAAAAGAAATAAATCCATCGTCTTGGCCAAACTCTTGGTCAAATTTCCATCTAACTCTTCTAACTCATTGGTCAATGAGGAATTCCTAGACGAACATATGTTCCTCAGATCATCCGAAGACCCATGGTACAGATATATTTTGGTCTATCTCCATACTCACAAATTCATCCCTCACCTCTCTTGATATGATGGTCATCGAATTCATCACCAAGCCTCCAGATACCTCCTTATAGGATACATCCTCTACCGTAGAGGAGTTGACACCGTGCTACGTCGATGACTCACCCTTGAAGAGGAAGAAACATTACTCAATGATTGTCACAGTGGAGCATGCAACGACCACCTCTCCTACATGTCCACTTCCCAAAAGATTATTCGGTATGGTTACTTTTGTCACGCTCTATTTCATGACTTCATTCACATAGTCAAGCATTGTGACAAGTGTCAATTATATTCCCAAAAATATTGAGAAGCACCTTCTCTTCTTCATCCCATCATAACTGTTGGCCTCTTCTGTAAGTAGGGAATTAAGTTTATGACTTTCAACCCTCGATCTAATAATGGGTGCAAGTAATTTACACTCATTGTTGACTATTTTACCAAATTGGTAGAGGCCATTCCCTCCTTCAACAATACAGTAGGAATGACTGCTCGTTTTTTCTTCAATCACATCATTTCCCACTTCAGAGTTCCCCTTCAATTAGTTTCTGACCACATAAAACATTTTGAGAATGAAGTTTTTGCTGAAATCTCCAACAAATTGGGATTTACTCATGAGTCTGCATCTCCTTACTACCCGTAGTTCAATGGGAAATTCAAAGCAGTTAATAAATTACTCAAGACCATGCTGCAACGAACAATAGATAACCATAAGATGAACTAGCATCACATGATTTTCTTGGCCTTATGGGAATATCACACAACAATCAAAACCACCATCATTTTCATGCCTTTCCATATCATCCATGCGGTGGAAGTTTTCCTCCCCATTGAGTGAGAAATACCCACTCTATGCACCACAGTCGAGCTCCTCCCAGATACAACTCCCATCAAGCAATGATTTCTCATTATTGAATCTCTCAACAAGGACCAATGGTCCTCTCTCCAAAACAATGAAGCAACTAAGAAATGGTCCAAGGATATATTTGATTGACAAATTAACTTTTAGTCCTTCACTGAAGGAGACCTTTTTTTGGCCTATGAAATTTCACATGACACACTAGGCCATGGAAAATTCAAGTCTCTTTGGTGGGGACCCTATATTTTTCTCCATTACCTCACCAAAGGAACCTACATTTTGTCCCATTGAGAAGGATCTACAATCAAGTATCCTATCAATGAGTTATACCTAAATAAATTCTACACCTGATCATAGCCCCACTACCTTAGGTGTTTCTTGTTTTCCCTAGTCGTTTTTAGATTTTTTTCACACAACCCTCCCACCATATGTTCCTAATCCTGTGTCCTTGTTTGGATAGATGAATCCTCCATCTATCTACCACATAGGGTATGTTGACAGTGCCATTCGTTGGATTTCTAATATCACTTCAATCGCTTGGGCCATTTACACCTTGGATCATGCACTACTCCACTCTAGTGGTATCTTCCTTGCCCCTACCACCAAAACTAAGTTGAATATGTTGCCTTCATTGGTCTCCTCTATGAGGCCAGTCACCTTCATATTCGTCACTTTAGCATCCTTTTATATTCCCAACTCATTGTGCTACAATTGAACAATGTGTATCACATCCATGATCCATGCCTATATCGCAAGTACCTGGAAGTCAAACATCTATTACAAAATTTGGAGTCCATCACATTTACTCATATTCCTAGGAGTCTAAACCAATTTACAGATCACATGGATAATCAAGTCCTAGATTGGAATTTATCACATTAACATACATTTTAATAGGAATTCATCATCACAATAAAGAAAATACATTATCATCGCATCATATATAACCAAAACATCAGACACATAATCATCAAAATGGTCTAATCATATATATATATATATATATATATATATATATATATATCCCATATATCATCAATGTTTCTAATAAAAAAATACAATGCCTTAGCTCCACGGCTATGCCCTCTAAACTCGAAACCTCAATCTATACAAAATAAGAGTCATCGACTCCTATATATCATACAAAATCAGGCCAATCCTGTACCATATAAAAAATACCACCTATGGCGACCCTAACTTTGGTACATCTCCAGTAGCAGGAGGATCCCCTCGGGGGGCATCTCTTGTGCTGGGATCCAACCAGTCACAGCATCCCCCTCTACTGTCGCTTGTTAGACTATAGACTTCCAATGTGGGTCCCCACCAATACACTTCTCCAACACACTCTTGTCTCGGATCCATGGCCACTGATCCTTTGGAAATCCATCCAACATAACCTAGAACCATCACTGTATGTCCTCCATCGTCTGATTTCAAGCCACCTCATCATCTCTATCATATTCCTTCATAGGCCCATCCCTCATCGCATGAGATGGTCTTTCCCCTGGATTGTCATATCGATGACACCTCCTCACCCTTTCCTCCATTTCTCACTCATCCTTGATGTTTTGTGCCACATTGGCCTCCTTCCCAGAGGGTCGCACATCTACTCATAAAAACCACAAAATATATATTAGTACTTCAGATATACAAGCATATAAAATCACAAAACATCTAAAACTATGCACAAGTACAATAAAATCACCTTGATCAACTCAATCTTCACTCGTCGGAATATGAATATCTAGGTGGTATCTGAAGTCATTACCATGGTATGAGTAATATAGGATTACCTATGGGGTCTTCCACCAAACTCTCTCAAAACATGGTGTGAACTAGAACCCCACATCACCACCACCCTAGAAAGGAAGTAGTTTTCTCAACCTCACCAATATGGTATCGCATATCCCTGACGGATCCAAAATAGCCCGAGGGCGTAGCAACACTACCCTCTTAAACATGAAGGAACAAAGGAAAAACCTGAACAAAAACTCTCCACTCCTCACAGCAACACACTTGCCTTGTTGTGCTACCTGGAATACCCACATCACATAGGCCCAATCAAACATATAGCCACCCATGGATTTCTCTACAATCACCATCTATGCCTCCAATATTCATTGGGTGACTAAAGACCCAAATATATGCACCACCATCGCAGAAAATATGTGCATCTCCAATGAATCAATGGCGGATATATTGCTAGAACCACCTCTCATCATTGTTGTTCCAGAGTAGTATTGGTCTTCCAGCACCCCCACCTTCACTCCCATTGGAATCCTCGGTTGTGTCAGCAAATGTTATAGAAAATGTTTCCTCACCCAATGAAACTTGCTTAGATGGACTTTCCATTTCCCTATCAAGACTTGAAGTCCCCTTTTGTAGTTCCCAGAGCCAAAAAATCATATTTTCCCACATATACACACCCTACTAGTTAGACAACATGCCTATATGCAGGTTGCACCACTACAACTCACGTACATTGAGTTTGTTGTTCAAAATTAAAAATTGTGTCGGGTTTCCATGTTAGGTCGTGAGATCCAAGATCCTTGAACTTCCATATACTAGAAACATTATGAATCATCCTTTCAGTTCCACTTGAAGGCTATAAATTGAGCCATATCAAAGTCATGGAAGAGGAGAGAATTCAATTTTTGAGAGAAAAGATACTCTGGAGAATTTTTCACTTCACATTGAGTCTGCATCCCTTTATCCTTGAAAGTATGAACACATTGTTCATCCCCCAAGGTCTTCCTTATTTGATGCAGAACCTCATTGTCTCCTTTATAAGAGATTTCATTTGGTGGAGGATTGAAGTGGTGTAGGCCCAACTGGAAGGGACTTAGTTTCTCTGTTCCGAGATATGTCGACACAAATGTTTGTCACTTATACAATTATGTTGATCATTTTTTACCAGAAATACTATTTTCTCATCCAATTGATATCTCGCAAATATTTGAATTATTATTCCATGGGTGTATTTTTTATAAATGTTAATGGATTATGATATTGTATGTGCTAAAATTATATATTATCACCATATGCTTGTGTATATTGGTTTTTGAGGAAAATTTGCATGTATAAATGTTTGAGTTGCGTGATCAACAATGGGCTTCATTGAATGTTCAGATGAGGTAGTCTCTTGATCTTCTCTGGTTAGTATTTTCATTTATATAGCATACTTGGGATTAGAGTTGATTTCTGCAGTCATTATGTTTGTTTTGGTTTACCCCATACCATAGAGTGATTTTCCTCGTAACAAAATTGGTTACCATACGAGGGATATATCTTCTATTTGGGGTTTGGAGTGTTTTCTCCTTGACTTGCTCTCTGTTAGCCTAAGTTTCCTTGTTGCCTGATTGCCTTACATCCTATTTTTACTTTGCAGTTGAGTTTCTTGTCCTAATTATTCCGCTTGCAGTGTTTTACTACATATGTGTGGGTTTTCCCTTGACAGACATGTACATATGTGAGTTTTCCTTCTATAGGGCACGTACATACGCAAGTTTTTCTCAAACAGTCGCATACATCAACTTTTTAGGATTAGTTTGTTGTTTTTTTGGTGCATTTGGATGGTTGTTGAGTCTTCTTGGGTCTATCTCCTAAATGTTGAGTGCTTTCAAAGTGATAGGAAACCTTATTATTGTTGATTTTTGGGCGTTTTTATTTCTTGTCATCTTTTTCATTGTTTTTCCTTTCATATTGGTCTGATCTTTTGATTATTGGTATCTTGCTTGGCTTGTCTCTTTTTTCTTGCAGTAGGGTCTATATATCAAGATGTTATTCAGTCCTTTCATTTTTCGCTTCTTTATATCGAAAATACAAAAAAAATAAATGCATTTTGCTCATTTATCATTTTTGGCATTTGCTCTTTTGGTTGTTTAGTATTGATCTTGACATATGTGAAAAGATTGCATCTTATTGAAATTGTAGAGTTGCATTGAAAGTTTCATTTGAAAATCTTACCATCTTTTGAGAATTCAAGATTAGGACTTAACATTATGTTCATATTCATTTCTTTGATATGTTGAGTCATAACATCATCAGTTTCACGACCACATCTCTTGATTAAACAAAGCCATTAAAAGTAATGTTGATTAATTAAAATTGATTAGAAACAATTTTATTTCTCAGAGTACACAAACAAGTATAGGATATAGGGCCTTGGAATAGGATTTTGTGAGTAAACGTCTCCAAGGATATTAAACTAAACATATGTGTCTGACTAGGGAATGTTGAAATCCATTATGTAATTAGTGACATCAGGATGCTTTGCTCACACCAGAGTTCTGAATGAGGTTTCATGAAGTTGTTGGAAGAGATATCCCTCTAATAACTTATTAGTATTAGATATATTTATGGGGATCTATTCGTATTTGTGCATCTTGCTAGTACCTTTACCTTTGTGAGAGGCGATGGTTTCAATATTTCAGGCTTTTTTACCCTACCCATACGGTGGACATGACTTACGATTATTCTCCTACACATTAGTTATATTGTGGTGGCTCTAGCTGCTTGATATAGATAAACACATAGGTTTCTTGCATGGGTTATTCTGCAGGTACCTTGATTCAGATAAGGGTCAGACAACACACAACCTTTATGGAGGATTACCTCTCCAGGGGGATCTATCTGACTGCATTGTTAATCCCATGAGGGTCCTTATAAATGATTTTGATACCTACGATATTTTGAAAGGAGTCTATGAACCATCTTGGGCGAGGCATAACTACTCTAGTGAGGCATACCTACTCTACTTCAAATGAAAGGATTCCCCCAATCTAATATAAATAAAGAAATTACAATTTTTTGTTTCAAAGAGACACTAAAACCAATATAAAATCACCTCAAAACAAAAAAACAAACAAACTAAGTTTCTCTTTTAACACAATTCATTTAGAAAAAGAAAAGAAGTATTCTTTCACTAAACGATTCTAAAGAAAAGACAATGCTTTGTAACTGAAAGATACTCAAAGAAAGAGACTAAATCTTTCAAAAGAAAACAAAAAAAAGATGGCTAAAAGTAGTTTCAAAGATGTCAAGCTGACTATAAATAGATCATAATCAAACCCAAAAATTCACCCCAAAACCAAATACAAGGTCTGGGTAAGGAAAAAACCATCAAAAATCAAATTTTTCACAATTTCCGCAGTCTGTAGACTAACAGAGTGCAGAAATCCCTGATTTCCATAGGCCAGGTATGGGTAGGGTGTGGAGTTTCCGCACTGGTCTAAACAGGTAGGGTACATAAATCCTAAGTCACCGCACTGTTCCTCAAAGTAGGTGTAGAAATCAAACAAAAATGGAAAAAAATAAAAATTAAGAAGGTTTTCCAATGAATTTTAATAGTCAGAGAGTCAAGTTGGATCTCCCAGTGACTCAGAAAATAGAAACCAAGCAAGTAAAACAAGAAAGAAATACAAACTAGGAAAACATTTTGTTCCCCAATGGAGTTACCAATTTTGTTATTGGGTTAATCGTTAAGTGACATGAATCGATCCCCCTAGATCCACCTAGATCTAGAACAAAATACGACGGGACATGGCGCTTTCTCTAGACTCTAATCATCGAACTTACTACTAGACAAAAGATGAGAGACATACATTTAAATGTCACTTCCTTATGTCTTTGTTGTTCTTTTTTCGCTTCGGGGCTCTTCTGATACTGATCTTGCAGTGAGACACAAACCAACCAAACTGAAAGTAGTAGAAGTATATTCAATGAAAACCTATGCATATGATCAAGGAAATATGCAATAAAATAAAGATAATTCTATTAGAAAGAAGCATGCCACTGTATTATATTAAATAATAGGAAGAGAGATTACAACCGGATGCCTTGATGTCATAAGGTTACTTCCAACAATGCCTTGCTTCCCACACACTTATTGCTCCAAGGATTATGAGACCATGGATCTGATAGCTACTCACAATCTATCTTGATAAAGAAAATCTCAAAGACAATCTAACCAAGCTAACAATCTCAAGCCAAATTCAACTCAATCAAGCTAGATTTCTCCATGAGAGCTCCTCTCCTTTTATGAGTTGAAGAGGATAAGGTGAGGAAGTTAGGATGATCCCACTAAATCATGAAAGCAAGTAAGATCCAAACCATTTGAAGGCCACCTCAGCATAGAAGCTTCTCCTTCTAGAAGCATCGAGAAAATGCCCATTTTTTCCCATGTACGGAGGTCGCCCCACCCTAGTTATAGTGCATCTTGTGGAAACTTCGCACCCTAGCTATAGAAAAAGGTGCGAAAATCAGGCATTTCTGCACCCTGCATATATAGAAGCCTGCAGAAATCCTCCAAAATAGGGTTTTTACAAAGGAAAATCCAATTTCTTCTCTCAGGTAAAGTTCTTCTCCCTTCTTTCTTCGAGAATTCAGGCCAGTGACCCCTCTGAAGGCAACATATAGGTTTACATAATTAACGGTCATAGTGGTGACGAAAATAATGTGTAACAATGCTTCTAGCCTATGAACTTCATGCTGAAGTTAGAGCCACTATTTTCTTAAGCTGGGGGCTAAGTACCAACCATCCATGTGTTATGCATTGGGAAGTCCAAGCATAGTTTTCTATGGTTCAAGATTGTGTAAAAATGAAGCTACTTACCTCAAGAATAGTTTTCTATGGTTCACGATTGTTTAAAAATGAAACCACTTACCTCAAGCATGGTTTCCTCTAGTTCAATCTTGTGTAAAAATGAAACCAGGTCCAAGGATAGTTTTGTTTAGTTTTTAATCTTGTGTAAAAAATAAATTCTATCCCAAGCACAGTTTTCTTTTGTTTTAAATCTTGCGTAAAAATGAAAACAATCCTTAGCGTAGTCTTTGTTATTTCGCATGCTCGTAAATACATGAGAATAAGTTTCCAAGCTTATTATTTGTTCTTTCTCGTGCTCGTAAATACGTGAGAATGTAACCGAGTATAATTTTATTACTTTTTCGGACTCGTAAAGGTTGTACGAAAAAGGAACCCTATGGAGTTCCCTTTAAGCTCTTTTCAAACTCTCCAAATATGAAACGATTGTCGAGTGACCTTGTTATTTTCGTGCTCGTAAAAGTGTTTGAAGAAAATGCTTGATGGGCGATATTTTATCACTTTTTCGGTTTCATTAAACTAATTTATGAAAAAGGAACTGAGGGAGTTTTATTTAAGTGTTTTTTAGACTCTATAAACATGAAAAAACCCCGAGTTTTCTATCTTTGGACACGTTAAACAAACATCGAAAGTCCCATATGGGACTGAACCACTCCTTCCTAGGGTTCGTTAAACATACTCCGAGGGAATCATCTAAAGGATGAGCTCACATTACAAGCATATATTATCCTCCTGAAGCTTGCATAAAAATAAAGAGGTACTCGCCAGAAATGGTGGGGGGAAAATTAGGAAAGAATTTTGTCTAAACTTGTATTCCATGGAAGAGTCACTTTTAAACTTGACACCCTTTCACTTGCCTTGTGTCTAGGTTGGAAAATCCACTTGTCTCTTGATCATACTCCTTTATAAGATTACAATCTGGTCTTTGATCCATGTTGTTGAGTCAGTTTTTCCAATACAGTTGTTGTGTCGTCAATATGTTCAAAATAAGTTCAAATTGGAAAGCCTTCTATTGCATCGGCCATTTATATAGTCCTTAAGCCTTCTATCCCGTCAACCATCCCTGAGTCAGTCCTAAATCACTTGTTACTTTGATCTACTTCAAATCTTGTTACCCGTTTCATGTCATTCATGGGTGATACATTAAGGCCCTCCTGTGACGAGCCTTTTCCTGTCGACTTCAACTCATTATCTAGGAATTATAATTAGAAACTAATTAGTACCTTAGAACTTGCATGCCTCAATGGCAGGTTTCCTTTCTTTCGATAGTGGGTTTTCATTATTGACCCTTGATTGGGAGATTCCACCGAGTGTTCGACCTCAGATCATTGATTCACATTCATTGGATTGTACTAGAGTACCTTTGGATTCATTGACATCAATAGTAATTTCTCTCACACTTGTTAACGATATTCACTAATGACCAGTAATCAAATGGTTTCTACCATGTTCGACTTCAACACATGTATTCACATGGTTAGATTCATTCTATAGAGTGGTGGAGATGAAGACCCTGAATCTTTTCTCACAGATTCAGGTTGTGTTGGAGTGTATACAATTTGTACTATTGCATAGATCAACATTATATGCCTCATGGCTATGTTCAAATTTGAGTCTTTAACACATATATCCACAATGTATTTTTGGTGGCTATGTTCATATTTGAGTCATATTGGCATGGATCCATAGTGTATGTTTGGTGGCCATGACCTATCTTACTTGACATGGATATTTGCATGTCAGCATTTATGGTTTGAGTCATTTGTATTCTGAGTATGGGAATGCCTACCTCTGTGATGATATATTATTGTACTGTATTTTCTTGTTTTTTGGCAGGTTTCCGACCGACTGTTCCTTGTTCCCTACACACACTCAACAAAGTATATCAGCTATCACTTTATTCTAACTTCATACTTTTTGGGGCTCTCTGTTACACATTATTTTCATCACCACTATGACTTTTAATTATTTAAACCTATATGTTTCCTTCAGAGGGGTCAGTGGCTTGAATTCTTGAAGAAAGAAGAGAGAAGAACTTTACCTGAGAGAAGAAATTGGATTTTCCTTTGTAAAAACCATATTTTGGAGGATTTATGTGGGTTTCTATATATGCAGGGTGCATAAATGCGTGATTTTATCACCTTTCTCTATAGATAGGGTGCAGAGTTTCCGCAGGATGCACTATAGCGAGGGTGCGACGACCTCCGTATGTGGGAAAAAACGAGAATTTTTTCGGTGCTTCTAGAAGGAGAAGCTTCTATTATGAGGTGGCCTCCGAATGGTTTGGATCTTACTCACTTTCATGATTTAGTGGGATAATCCTAACCTCCTCACCTTTTCCTCTTCAACTTATAAAATGAGAGGAGCTCTCGTGGAGAAAGCTAGCTTGATTGAGTTGAATTTGGCTTGAGATTGTTAGCTTGGTTATATTGGATTTGAGCTTTTCTTTGTCAAGATAGATTGTGAGTAGCTATCAAATCCATGGTCTCATAATACTTGGAGAAAGAAGTGTGTGGGAAGAAAGGAACTATTGGAAGGAACCTTATGACATCAAGGCATCTAGTTGTAATCTCTCTTCCTATTATTTAATATAATACAGTGGCATGCTTCTTTCTCATAGAATTATCTTTATTTTATTGCATAATTCCTTGATCATATGCATAGGTTGTCATTGAATATACTTCTACTTCTTTCACTTTGGTTGGTCTATGTCTCATTATAGGATCAATATCACAAGAGCACTGGAGCGAAACAAGAACAACAAAGACATAAGGAAGCAACATTTAAAGGTATGTCTCTTGTCTTTTGTCTAGTAGTAAATTCGATGATTAGAGCTTAGAGAAAGCACCATGTCCTGTCCTATTTTTTTCTAGATCTAGGTGGATCTAGGGGGATCGATTCGTGTCCTCACTTAAATATTATCTCGATAACACCTCATAGGGTGGAAACAAAATTGTACATTGAGCTACCAGGGGGAACATATGGAAATTTTAATCATATGGTTTTGGTCTTTCTCAACCACTTCCAGTTGTCGGTTTGTTACGACGACGGCATAGAACTTTTGTCGACCCTTCTCCAAGATAAATCCACACATATCTTAGACCATATCCAAGAGTGGCATAGACAAAATAGGTTGATTAAAGCCTACATTCCTCTAGATTTCTTATTGGAATGGTTCCTTAAGTCCTTATTGCCTTATATTTTTAAGGGTGTATCTACATCATGAGTAGCATTTGAGGAGGAAGCTATTTTAAAAGCCCATCAATTGGAACTCATATATGATCAATCTCGGATGTTATATGAAATTATTCCTGATATGTCACAGTCGAATTACGACCCTAGACAAAAGCATGGGCGTCATGTCGATGTTATCCTAGGCTCTGCAAATGCTAAGTCTACAAACTTGGTGATGAACAAGTTGAAGGATTTGTCTCTAAGCCAGTTTGTAGTAGGACAAGCTTGGACAAGCTTCATCTTCGTCCTCCACTCCCACTTAGTTGGAGGATGTGCATTTTGTACAGTCGTCGAGCAACCCGAATGGTAACCAAAAACTAGGAGGGAATATAAATTAAGGATGAGGTAATAATCATAAGGTTTGGAGAAATAATAACAAATCCAAGGACAACGCTAAGAATGATGGATCTAATAATAATGTTGGTGAGGGAAAGAAAGAAAAGAGGAAGGTGAATTTTCCTTGTAAACTTTGTAAAGATGATCACCTTACCCACCTATGCCCCAAACTTGAGGAATCCTCAAGGTTCTTATCTGAACCGCCCGGTGTGCTGACTATTCTTCTTCCAAAGAATCAAGACATGGCTTTGGGGTCCTCCAACACCAGAAATGCGTCGATTTGGAATCAAAACCCCTTGGAACATGAAGGTGACCGTCTTTGTATTAATATGCTCAAGTCTCAGATTAACATAGCCACTTGATCTCATGATTACGGTTATTCACATACTCTTATAGGTCAAGATTCTCTCCCTCCTCTGGAAACACCATTCCAGATCGAAAAGCTAGAGATTATGCATCCTATTCTTAAAGGAGTACTAAAATGCTTTGTCCACAACCCCAATTCCATATCTTCCCATAAGTATTCGATTGTCGAAGATCTGGGTCAATCCCCTTTTGCGATGTTGGCTTTGGAAGTGCTCCAGATGTGTCCTTCAAAATGTAACTCCTTGTTTTCTCTGTTAGGAGATTTAGACATGTGTGGTTCAAAGGTTATTAATTTTGACATCATGGATGTTAAGCCTCACTTTCATTACCACATGGCCTTTCAAATCCATGTGGATTGCACAAAATATACCATCAAACGCATTTTTATTGATGAAGGTGTTGCAATGTGCGTGATGTCCCTAACCTGTTGGAAATTCATTGGTTGTCCAACCCTCTCTCAATCTAGGACTATGTTGACCAAATTTGATGGTCATTATTTCTAACCCCATGGAATTCTTCATGCATTTCCAGTCCAGTTACCATGACTGCGGTCATGTCGTCTATTTGTCCCACTCCATGTTTTCCTCACAAAGGGAAAATAGTGATGATTGATCAATTGTCCTTTGTGCATGCTAGTCCTAAAGCACCAATTGGACCCTTTGATCCCAGTGATTGAAAATTCTCAGTCAGAAACTGAGGATATTGGTGTAGAAATTTATTCCTCCCTCACAGGTACCTTTGATTTCATGGCACCAATTCATCACATTTATTCCATGTCTTGTAGGTCTTCTTCATCAATGAGGTCCATTCCTTTCCATACTTTGTATTTCAACGATCCTTGGACCCTACCTTCCCTGACCATGTCCTGTGAAGGTTAGTCACATATTGGGATGAAAATACCACTCTCAGCGATAGAGGTCGTGTATCAAGTTATTCTTAACTCTACTGTTGACCCAGATCTTGTCTCCTCGCAAAAACATGAGGAGGATCCTATTATAGAGCCCATATGGGCCACCTCATAGTATTGTTCACATGATTTCCTCAATGATACTTTACCTTCAGATGAGTCCATCTCAGAGGCCATGAATCATCCCAATAGGCCTTGGGATGATATGCATCATCGCTCTTATTTTCTCCAAGATCTTGTTAGGATCGAACAATATGTCTTTAGATCTACTATGAGTGATATGGTCGGTCACGTCGTGTTTCCTCTTGATACATATGGTGTTTATACTGAAGGAAACATGGTGAATGTTTCTCCTATCGTCATGATAGACATCTCTTGAATTCTTAGAAAAAATGAAAATGTATATATCGGTGCAGATTGTTCACCTGAAAAAATTCATATCTACACTGATCTCTTCAAACAATTTTGTGACGTCTTCTCTTTTTCATATGAATATATTCCAGGACTTGACCCTCCCATTGTTGAACATGAGATCAATAATTATCCGAATGCTAGACCTGTTCAAAAAATTCTTAGAGATGTTAATCCTAGGAAGGCCTCTTCTATTAAGGCAGAGGTAGAGAAGCTACTTAATGTTGGTTTCATCTACCCGATTCCTTTGACCAAATGGGTTTCCAAACCCATTCTTGTGAATATGAAACAAGGAACCATATGTGTATGTATGGATTTTTGAGACCTAAATAAGGATTATCGTAAAGATAACTTCACGACACCTTTCATTGATCAAATTCTCAATGAGTGCGTGAGAAGTGAGGTTTTCTCCTTTATGGATGGATTTTCAGGATATAATCAAATTCAAATGAAACTTGAGGATCAAAATGAGACGATGTTTATTTGTCCTTGGGGTACTTTTGCATACCAAAAAATTCCTTTCAGTCTTAAAAATGTCATAGAAACCTTCCAATGCACCATGACCTTTTCTTTTCACGATCTCAAACATATTGTCGAAGCTTACATCGATGATCTTGCTACTCACTCTTGTTAGGATATTTAGATACTTAGGATTTAGTTAAGATCTACTTGGTCAAATGTGTCGTTAGGTAAAAGTGTGTTTCTTAGTGTGTTTCTTTAGTATCCATTAGTATGCATTTGTAGTTAGGAAATCCGACGGTCACGATATGTTCCTGACATAGAGTGATTCAATAGTTCATACTCTCCTTGATATTAATGGCCATTGATCCATGGATTAACACTTGATTGGTCCATGATATCTATTTAAAGAGCATGGAGGATCATTTTATGATGATTGATTGTGAGAAAATCTCTTGTAAAATCTCTCTGTAATCTTTCTGTTTTGGATTAATAAACTACTCCAAGTGGTCGCGTTGGTTGGGGCCATGGATGTTTCCCTGTAGGGGTTTTACCACGTCAAAACATCAGTGTGTTGATCTTTGATATGTTTGTGTGAGTGGTTACTGAAGGTTTTTGTCCTCTGTTGGAATACCTGTGTTGTCTAACATGGTATCATAGCCTGTTTGAATACCCGCTCCTATTGTAGATCGTGATCATGAAGCCTAGTTGACTCATCTCCATTTTTTTTCTTTTCCATACATTTATGGGCTTAGAGGACTGTTCCATTGCGTCTGGATCACGTGTTTCAGTTAGGAATTTTGTTTCACTCTAAAAGATTTCTATTTTCCCAAGATATAGCCATTTCAGTCAGATTCAGAGGTATAAAGCTTGAATACACATTTTTTTAAATTTTTGCAGAGTATTATTTTGGTTTTATATTATTTATTTCTCAATTGCTAATTTTTTAGATCTATGTATTCTCTTTTCCCCGCACCCTTTTTGATCTTGACAAATCATAAACATGTAGGAAAATGTGCATCTTTCGGGTAAGCTAACCGAGATATAACAGTTGTTGTCATTGAGAAGTGGAATTTTTTTTTCTTGTGTGAAAAGAGTTTTTTTTAGCATGCTCTCCAAGGCTGTATTAAACAACAACAACAACAACAACAACCCCAATCCTCTTGTGAAACAATACAATATGTTTTGTTAGACCATTTTGTTAAAATTTTCCTTATTAAGTAAGAAGTCTTGAGTTCAAGTCTCTCTTTTGTTACTTTTTTTTTTTTTGAAAAAGTTCATGCTAAAATTGTAAAATGAATTTTACTTCAAGTATACAAGTGAATCACTATAAGTAGATTTAATATTTTATTTTAGACTTATTTATTTTTCATGAAGTAACTTCATTGTAAAAGTGATCCCCACTTCTCTTTATAAAAGTGGATCACTTCATAAAGCAACTTACACCACCACATGGTCCTTTGGTTGTTGTTTATGCCTTTTTTAAAAAGGGAATAACTCTCACATCCGAACTCCATTTTCAGTGCTGTGTTTTTAAAAACCACCTAATTTTTCGAGATCTTTTCATACAGAACATCGGTTTCAGTTTTTAAATCCATATTATCTATAGATTTAATATGGCTTCTTTCAGTAATAATCATTTTTCATTGTCTCGTAAGCTACCCACACCAATGTTTCATCAACATTGATTTTTCATCGCAGTTTTCAAATGAACGATGCCTTTATTCCTTGCCCCTTTTCACACGCTTGTCTTCGCTAAGTCTTCATGAGAATAAGCATGAAGATCTCTCCTTTCGAGGTCACATTTCAATCATTTTCTGAACTGCCAATACCTTTTGTGTCATCATGCTTATTGCGCCTATCTTTTTATTGATCTTTACATGATCGGCAATGTCCTTTGATCGGTTTTCATACTTCAATGGATTATATAAAGACATTTAGCCTTTGATTTCGCATTTTTATGATTTGCCTAAATTGCATTGGGGTCTTGATTTATCTTTTGTAATCCTTAGTGTTGATCCTTATCATAGCTCTTGGCATATCAATTTATGCAATATCAATTGAACACCTTAGTTAAACGTTTGATTAATGCATTGGCAAGAACATGATTGTAGGTTTTGAACTGCATGTTGGTGTTTGAACGATATGGTATAACACTCGCACACATTGGTATACTCATTGGACATTCTTAGATCGATTGTGTGAATGGATTTCGCTGAATTTGCAATGCATTAATTTTGATTGGCTTCTTATTGGGCCTACTCAAACTTTGGTTTCATAAGATACATGGATATTCATGCATATCTTTTAATGCCTATGGCTACTATTGCAACCATTGATATGTTGTTTTCTTTGGTTAAGCTATGGATATCGGTGGTTACATTGGCATTTCAATTCGACTATTGGAAACTTTGGTATAACATTCATTGCGCATGAACTCACTATTGTTCATTGGTCAAACCAATTGATGTAAGTGTTGAGCTGTGTTACAGGGG
>ML787628.1:28783-45326 GCA_009831015.1 Picea engelmannii
AGATTATGATTTCTTCCTAGGAAGGGATACATTTACTAAAACATATTATCTTATTAGTGAGCATGTAAAGAATTTATATAGTATTATTCAATCAAATAATGACAAAGTGTAATAAGATAGAGGTCTTGAAGTGAGTTAAGGTTGAAAAATCTCAAGGAAGGGAGACAATCACTTTAGGTAGATGAATAGTTAGGGAATTCAAAAGGGAGAGATTCATTGGTTGGGTGAGTGACATGAGTGTCCATCATTGGTTTTCTTCACCCTAGTGGCCTCATAGCCTAAGTTGGGGTGGATTTTGTTGGGTATGTGTTATATTCTTTTATGTGGGGAGTTGCAGGAGGGGCATAATTGGTGGGTTTAGGGAGAGGAATAAAGGAGGGTTTGCGGATCTAGTAGGATAAATCTGTTGTGCTTCCTTGGCTCATTGAGTAGCTTCTAACCAAGTCTGGGGTGGTTCCATGAGAATATGGGTATGCAATTTATCTTTGCGGCCATTGAAAAAGAATTCCATAAAGAAATCATCTGGCATGCCCTCCGTTATGAAATCCAAGTGCTCAAATGTGACAATAAAGTCTTCCACTGTCCCATACTGCTTTAACTTGGTCAAATGACCTAAATGGTGGGTGTCAGAGTCAAAGCAGTCATAAATTTCGGCCACAAACTCTGTCCAAGCAACATACCCTCGGCATACCTTTTTTCTCCATTTCCACCATTTCCATAGTTCTAGATCCAGATGTAGGAAACCATAATGAAGCTTGGTTAAATCATCAGTAATTCCATGCAAAGAGAAATAATGTTCCATTTGGGTGACCCAACTTGTGGGATCTGATCCATTAAATTTGTTCAACTTAATTTTGGGAGGGTGGAGGTATCAAGAAAAGTGGGTAGTATGAGGACCTTGGTAATGGGAAGATTCATGATCATCATCATAAGATGGTTTTTCAAAAGAGGAAGGGTTATGGGAACGACCCATGAAGTTTTCAAAGGTGGCTTTCAGGTATTTGAGGTATTTGAGGTAGGAACATTGGTCTTGGAGGAATTGAATAGCCGAATTGATTGAACTAATGTTTTCATTGATATTCTTGATGTCTTCCTTGTTTTAGTGGGTGTTAGCAATCAAGGTATTGAGTTCTTGGGTTCGTGTAGTGGCCATTTGGAAAAATGGGAAAGAAAATGGTATAAGGGAAACATAAGGGGTTTGAAGGTGTGCGTGGGACCATTGAGAAGAAGGGTTTCAAATGATAGGTATCATTATGATCAGGGTGAAAAGGGGGACCCAATGGGATAGGGGCCAAGTAAGGGTGTCTGAGAAGGGTCAGGTCCAAAAAACATTGTGTTAAAAATGATAGCTATCACTGGAATTGGGGCAAAGAGAGGAACCCGGTGGGATAGGTCCCAAATAAGTTTGCCAATGGTACCACTATACCTTTTTTTTAACTCTTGTGAGGCTATCCTCCGGCCTAAATAATACTACAGTGATGAAATGCCCAAATTCTTAACATGAAGAAATGTGTAGTAATTGCACAACTAGAATGAAGAAGGCATAGCTGCGCAACAATAGATATTGTTTGTTATGTTTTTGTTTCTTCCCCTATGAGTAGGATATTCAGGGTTTCTACAAAAAATGGTTTTACCTATGCTATAGCTCTCTAATATACGTGTGG
Source organism: Picea engelmannii (assembly GCA_009831015.1). Classification (NCBI taxonomy): domain Eukaryota; kingdom Viridiplantae; phylum Streptophyta; class Pinopsida; order Pinales; family Pinaceae; genus Picea; species Picea engelmannii. The sequence continues at coordinate 30,448 of ML787628.1, forward strand.
GTTCCAACAGTAGTACTCGCCCCAGTATCTCAGGGCACCAACTAAGGAGGCTAGATCGTGCCCTTATCCATACTACCTGACTACCCAGGTACTAGAGAGTATCTTCTTGAGTATTGCTCTTGGTGCCACTATATCAGTCGGGCAACTGATTGGTTTATCTATGGAGGGATTTAGTATATCTAGGTCAATCCGTATACAGGTGTTGTCTGATGCGCTACCACTCGAAGGGGTACCAACATGGGTTACAAGGGTGGCCAACAGATGTGTGCTTAAAAACCAGTTGTAGTTCATGTGTGTATGTTTCCCTGACCACGAATTTATGCGTTGAACGACATATATTTGTAGCTTTAATAGGTCGCAATATGTATCTACCTGAAAAAATATTTACCCACAATTTTATGTCGAGGAAGGTGCTCTAATAACACTTGTAGTATTCCAAACATAAAATAGTATGCATAACAGAATTATTTTAGCATATAAATGGAAGAGAAACAATGATATAACTAGAACAATACCATAATAACACCAGAAAGAGCACCTTGATTAATGATAGTAATGTTCACTTGCCTCTTCAAGGGGGCAACCTCTAGCAGAGAAAATCTCCATTACAATAATATCCAAGACAAGACTTATCATAACCTCTACTCCTATTTATACTCTATCTATCCAAAAGAACAATCTAGAGGAAGATCCTTCTAGAAGTGGAAGCTTCTATTAGGTCTTCTTACATTTGACTTATTCTTCCTTATTCCTAAGCCTTATTAATATTGGCCTTTATTACATGGAATTATATTATTCTACCTACGTGAGGGGTTAGGGATGTTAGGTCCCTAAAATATGGTTCATGGGGTGGAATTCAAATATGATCTTTCGAAGAGCCCCAATGGTTCATCATAGAGGCTCTTCAAAAGATGTTTCCTTTGATATTTAAAATGTCGCAATGGTTCATCATGGAAAATAAAAAGATGATATTTCAAATATCCCTAATGATTCATTGAGGAAAATCAAAAGATGTTTCCTTTATATATGTTGAAAATGCCCAATTGTTTCATGAGGCCTAATGGATATAGGTCAATCTTATGTGTTTTTTAATGAGTGCAACATGTGGCCTCCAACCCATGAAGTGAAGGGTTTAGTTCGAATAAATAAAATGAAGAACTCTAAGAGGGTAAATTTAATGAAAAGAAAACAAGGTACCCCACTCCATCCATATAAATATTGAGGGGTATAGCTACATGACATATATATTTGATAAAAGATCAAACTTTCCTTGAAAATGTGACTACTCAAATGAGTAAAAACAAAACATGATTTAGTTGAAAATTTTACCAATGTTAAACCCATGGAAGATTATAATTTCTTCCTAGGAAGGGATACATTTACTAAAAAATATTCTCTTATTAGTGAGCATGTAAAGAATCTATATAGTATTATTCAATCAAATAATGACAAAGTGTAATAAGATAGAGGTCCTAAAGTGAGTTAAGGTTGAAAAATCTCAAGGAAGGGAGAGAGTCACTTTAGGTAGATGAATAGTTAGTGAATTCAAAAGGGAGAGATTCATTGGTTGGGTGAGTGACATGAGTGTCCATCGTTAGTTTTCTTCACCCTAGTGTCCTCATAGCCTAAGTTGGGGGTGGCTTCTATTGAGTATGTGTTATATTCTTTTATGTCGGGAGTTGCAGGAGGGGCATAATTGGTGGGGTTAGGGAGAGGAATAAAGGAGGGTTTCAGGATCTAGTAGGATACAATCTATTGTGCTTCCTTGGCTCGTTGAGTAGCTTCCAACCAAGTCTGGGGTCATTCCATGAGAACATGGAAATGAATTTAATATTTTAGGCCATTGATAAATAATTCCCTAAATAGATCATCTGGCATGCCCTCCGTTATGAAATCCAAGTGCTAAGATGCGACAATAAAGTCTTCCACTGTCCCAGACTACTTTAACTTGGTCAAACGACCTAAATGGTGGGTGTCAGAGTTAAATCGGTCATAAAGTTCGGCCACAAACTGTTTCCAAGCAACATAACTTTGGCGTGCCTTTTTTCTCCATTGCCATCGTTCTAGATCCAGATGTAGGACAGCATAACAAAGCTTGGTTAAATCATCAGTAATTCCATGCAAAGAGAAATAATGTTCCATTTGGGTGACCCAGCTTGTGGGATCATGTTAGCACCATAAGTCACTCCTGGATTGCTTTCAGGAGCAGAGCCCGATGCCCATCAGTTTTATGTCACGATTTGTTTAATGGGGTGATCAAATGGATAAAGACTCGAGAAGATAAAACCTTAACTCAGGAAACCGGGCCTGGTATGTATGCAGCAAGGGAGGTCTTGATCCAACTTCTATCAGTGAATGTATTAAAGGGTGGTAGATAGAAGACTTGTGAGAAGGATGAACAAAACTGCCTAAGGCGACAGGCCTTCGGAAGCTTGAGTATGAAAAACTTAGAAGCCAAGATCCTCTTGGTTCGGAGCTTCAAGGAGATGAAGAGCGACTTGACTGGATCCTCCAATTCTAAGTCGTTCAGCGCTACGAAAATAACAGGAACCGATTAGAAACAATGTAATTGTTACAGTGATCCAACCTACATCATCCTATAACAACTACAACTCGACTGGATCCTCCAATTTCGAGTTGTTCTAACATGGTAAACAAAGAGATGGAAAGAAGCTGACATCCATAAAGTAAGAAATCTCAAATTCCATATACATAAACCAGAGCGACAAGCGCTTCATCAAAACTTTGCAACGGGAGCCTTGCTCAACCATCGATTGCTTACCAAATACAAAGATTGAGTCTATATACTCAGGAAAATTCACCTAACAGAGGCATGTCCAACCATCCAAGGCATGGTATCCCTTCAACAGAATTCGGACGGATAATCCCTGTCAGACACCACCTTAACTGCGCATGACTTCTGTAAGGGGAGGGTAGCTGAGCCATTAAGTACTGGGCTAGTGTGCGCAGACTTCTTTGTCTAGTCGAGGACTTCGGCATGGCTTCTTTGAAAAAATCGATACACAAGACCTCTTCAAGCAGACCGCTTGCCAGGCCCTCCATTCCCCACATTCAATGAATGAAAGGAGGTTTCAACCACTCGTTCTTGCCTTCATTAACTCCAAGTGGAAACCAGGAGAAAAATTGTATCCGATGGCACCTGGGAATCGCGATGATCCTTTCAGCGACTGGACTCAATGCTTTCGGCCTCTTTTGCTTAGCTCTTTTATTTCCCAAGTGACCATGGACCATGACCCTGCTTTTATTCCCATATGGGGCTTTTGACGTTCGTGAATAGGAAGGAGTTGATCCTTGCTTATCATAGTTGTGATGGGCGAAACGCCGAGATGGCTCAATTGGGCGCCACGCATCCTTCAAATCTGACGGTCCTAAACTCACCCGACGCTGCTGTGGGCCACTGGTCCTAGATGCTCTCGCTACTTCACACATCGGGATATGAGGGAGCTTCTCTTTGCGCTTCGAAACCGCGATGGGCGAAAAGGCGGGGAGCCTAATCGCGTGCCAGGTGTCTCCCGCGGGTGAAAGGTCAAGATTTCTTCGTGATACTTCGGGCCCGGTTTTGAGCGCCTTCGGCGCTTTCGGGGTTCGTGAATAGGAAGGATTTGATCCTTTCTTATCATAGTTGTGATGGGAGAAACGCCGAGATGGTTCAATTGGGCGCCACGCGTCCTTCAAATCTGACGGTCCTAAACTCACCCGACACTGCTGTGGGCCCTCGGTCATGGATGCTCTCACTACTTCACGCATCGGGATATGAGGGAGCTGGTCTTTGCACTTCGAAACCGCAATGGGCGAAAAGGCGGGCAGCCTAATCGCGTGCCAGGTGTCTCCCACGGGCCGAAGGTCAATATTGCTTCATGATACTGCGGGCCTGGCTTTGAGCGCCTTCGGCGCTTTCAGGGTTTGGGGTTTTGAGAGATAGGACAACATGGAACCTTCACCCTTTGAACCCCTGATTTCCGAAACGCCAACGCGAGTAGATCTCGCGCCACGCATCCTCTGGATGGACGGTTGTTATCTTTTCCTGCACACAATGTGGACGCCATCTATTGCGTTATCTTCAGCGCAAATTTTTTATTCGTGATTTCCCGCCAACCATTGATACGCTCATGTGGATGCATCCAGAGCCCTGACACTATAACTTTACCCACTTGCTTGATTTTAAGTCCGAAAATGACTTCTTCTGTTCGCTGTGCTTGGGCGCCCCTCATGCAACCTACAGACCTGGACATCCCGATGCCAAAGAAAAGTAATGTTGCTAACATTAGGCTCCATGTGGGATAGAGTCGTCCTTGTGATGCTCTAAGGACTCATTTTGCAGTTCCAGTGCCTTGTTGTTGGGCTATGGAGTCATTTACTAAGTCGAAACAATAAAAGTAAAAACGAAGAATAGAAAAGATAATATTTACAAAACACAGGAGCCACGGAAGGCTCAGACAAAATATTTTTTAAGAAAATGACCATTTACTGGGCTGCCGAAAAATTCGTCGCCCTCCAAATCTTGCAACTTGTACGTGTTATTTAAGAAAGCCTCAGAGATTATGAAAGGCCCGATCCACAGGGCTTCAAATTTTCTGTGCTTGCCCTTGTCTTGTTTAGGAGAATCTCATTTCAGTACCAGGTCTCCTACCTAGAACTCCTCCTTCTTGGCTTTCTTATCAAAAACCTGTTTGATCCTTTACTGGTGGTCCTGAACTCTGATCATCACCTTCTCTCTGACCTGCTGGACTTCTACCAATTGGTGAATCCTTCTGACCATGTCATTAGGCTCTTCTTGATAATCCTGGAAGAATTTTGCTACGAGAATGGCCAGTTGAGAAGGGAAGACAACTTCTGCTCTGTATACTAACTAGAAAGGGGAAATGCCTATAGATCTCTTTGCAGTCACCCGATCAGCCCATAGGGCGAATTTCAGCTTTGAATTCCAAGCCTTTTTGTTGTCCTCCAACAATCTTTTGATGATCCTTATGAGACTTTTGTTGGAGGATTTTGCTAAACCATTTCCCTGAGGATAGTATGGAGTGGAGTGAATCAGCTTGATTCCGAATTGTTCACAGAACTTAACCAGGGGTTCAGCCTTAAATGAGGTTGCATTATCTATAACGATCTTTCTTGGGAAACCGAATCTTGTGATGAGGTCTTCCAGGAATACAATAATTACCTTGTGGGAAGCACTCCTGGTGGGGATAGTTTCAATCCATTTGGTAAAGAAGTCTGTGACAGTCAGGATCCATCTCTGCTGCCCACTGGAAGCAGGGTGAATTTATCCAATAAAATCTAGGCCCCATTGTTGGAAGGGTCCCAAAACAACTACAGGATGTAAAGGAAGAGACTTGAGCTGTTGCTTTCTTGAAAATCTCTGGCATGTAATCCAGGCTCTAACTCTTCTATGGACATCAACAAACAAGGTGGGCCAGTAGTACCCAGCTCTGAGAATTTTGTGGGTTGTGGTCTTCCAGGAATCATGCCCTCCACATAGGTCACTATGAAACTCGACCATGATCCTGTCGGCTCCTCGAGGGTCCATGCATTTTAGAAGTACCCCCAGGGGGTCTTTCCAGTATAAAACTTGATCGATAAGGTAGTACCTAACTGCCTTGAGCTTCCGAGCTCTCTCTTTGTTTCTTTGCAGGCCGTCTGGAGGCCGCAACTCCTGTAGAAAGTATATGACATCCTTATACCAAGGACATTGAGCCAATGGGGGCTCCCTTTGAGGGTCTCTTTCAGACAGCCGACCCTGCTGGATTCCTGAGAATTCGTTGATGGAACTTATCCCCAAAGATTGGAAATTGGCTTCAGCCAACAGCTTGGCTAAGCCCTGACCTTTGATCAATTTGGTAGGATTTATTTCCAGGTCAAACTCCAGAATCCTGGCTATCCACTTACTCCTTCTCCCATCTATGTCAGGCTGGATAAGAATGTCTTTAACAGCAGCTGAGGGGACGTAAGAAATGATTTTTGACTGCAAGACATAGATTCTGAATGCATTGAGAGACTTTACCAGGGCATAGGCTTGCATTTCCATAGTGTTATACCCAACTTCGGCATCCCTCAATGCTCGGCTAAAATAGGCGATAGGCTGCTCAAGTCCGACCTTGTTTGTCTGTAATAAAACAACAGACACCGTATCAGGTGAAGCAAAGGAGAAAATAAGGAAGTCCTTTGAGTAATGAGGACTGATAAGCACGGGGGCTTCAGATAGGTCCTTCTTTATTTTCTCAAAGGAATTTCGTGATTCAGAAGTCCACCTCACTTCATTTCCTTTCCTTAGCATGGCTGTTATAAGCTTTACCTCCTCGACAATGTTAGGCACAGACTTGCTCAGGAAATTAATCTTGCCAAGGAAGGATTGGACCTCCTTCTTGGACCTCGAGACTGACAAAGCTTGTATTGCCTCAACTCTGCTAGGGTCAATCTTGACTCCTTCAGCTGATACTATGTGGCCTAGTAATTTTCCCTCCTGCATGGCGAACAAAGATTTCTTGGGGTTTAATGAAATGCCAAAAGTCCTGCATTTCAGGAAAACCTTCCTGAGATGACGACAGTTTTCTTTATCAGACTTTGAAAACACTGTGATGTCATCCAGATAGATGACCACAAATTTATCCTTTTCGTCGATGAAAGCTATGTCCATGGCATGCTGAAACGTTGCCCCTGCATTCATTAATCCAAACGGCATCCTGGCATACATGAATGTGCCCCATGGAGTGGTAAATGTCATCTTTTCTCTATCCTCAGGTAGGACAGAGACCTGATTGTAGCCAGAGAAACCATCAATCATGGACATCTTGTAATATCCTATTACCCTCTGCAGAATATGTTCCATCTTTGGTAAGGGGTAATTGTCTTTTCGCGAGCTCCTATTCAGGTTTCTAAAGTCTACACATAGTCGGATCTCCCCACTCTTTTTCCTTACTGGCACCAAGTTGGCCACCCACTCTGAATACCTCAGCGGTACAATGATCTGAGCTTGAAGCAGCTTCTTCACTTCCCTCTCCATGATAGGCAGCAGCATAGGATTGATCTGTCTCAGCTTCTGCCTAAATGGCTTTGCCTCCTCTTTTAATGGGATTTTATGCTCGATGACAAAAGTGTCATATGTTTTGAGGTCTTCATAGGTCCAGGCAAACACGTCAGTGAATTCTCTCAAAAGTCCAGTGTATTCGGACTTCTGCTCCTCTGTCAGGCTTCTTGAAAATTTGACAAACTTGGGCTCACTCTCGGTCCCAATGTTGCACTGAAGAGTACCAGTGTCATCCTCCATGGTCTCCCCTTTTAATGACACATTGTTTCTATCAAAAAGCCTTTCCAAAGGAACCAGTCCTCTTGGAATATGATTGTTGGGCAGCTGCACAATGTTACGCTCTGCAATCTTATTCAGAAAATTACCCCCATCAAGCTATTCTTTGGAGACAGAGTCTTGGTCGATATGAATCTTTGAAAATTCTTTGACAGTCTCCAGGAATTTCTTGACCTCGAGATCATCCTCGAAAACCTTCCAATGTTTGACGTTGTCAGGTATGGAGGGCCTGTAGTTTACCTCCACATCATATCTGAATTTGGGTGGCAAGGGTACTTTGAAATTACTTGTTGATGTAGCCAAGGAATCCGCCATTGTGTTCTCCTCTCTTGGGATGAAAGAAATGTTAAATGCTGAGAAGAAACTGTCAATTAGGTCCCGTACCTCGTTTCTGTAACTCCTGAGTCGAGGATTCTTAGCTTGGTAAATGCTTTTGATCTGTTGGACCACCAACTCTGCATCACCAAACACTTCTACCTCCTGAATTCCCATTTCCCTTACAGCTCTCAACCCCAGGACGAGAGCTTCATACTCTGCCACATTGTTGGTAGCTTCAAATTCTAGCTTGTATGATAGAGATATGGCTTCTCGAGCAGGTGACACAAAAACCACCCCAGCTCCATCACCTTCCCTGGAAGAGGCTCCATCAAAGAACATTTTCCAAATGAGGGTGATGGAGGGAGGAAGTTTAGGGGAAATGGTGGGTTTATTTCTGAGCTTAAGAGGGGGCTCGGGAGCATGGGTGAGTTGTAGTAAACTAGAACCTAAATCAGTGTCTAAGGCAAAAATGGGATGGTTTCTAGGGTTGGCTTCATCACTGATTATATAGGCCAGTTGGGCTTCCCTGTACAGCCTCCTATGTTCTCCTCCAAACACTGGGATAGTAGCATATGTGAGGTCCATCTGCAAAGTTCCCCCCAGTCTTTTTATCCAAGACATTGATAATAACATACCAAACTTGGGGGGGACATCAGCCACTACAATATCCATGACCACACTTTTCATGGGCAACTGAAACAAGGTCACGACCAGGTCTTTGATAACTCCTAGACATTGAACCTTTCTGGAGTCAAAGGAATAGAGGTCATGATAGGCTCGGGTGACTTCTATCCCAAACTCTTCCATGACATTTTTGGGCATGAGGTTGTGAGAAGCCCCTGAATCCATCAAGCAGTTGTGCAACACCTTGTCCTGTATGTTCAGGGAAGTGTAGAAGGGAGGGGATGAGTCATTCCTGTCTTCTACCATAGGACCTAGGATAACTGTAGGTTTTTCATCTTGCAAATTGATGGAGTCTGTGGGAAGGCATGAGGTCTCAGACTGTAAAATCTCAAAGAATCATTTCTTGAACCCTTCATGTTTAATCAATTCAGTCAGGGGCACAGGGATTCTGATTTTTTGAATTTCATGCTCGAAATTAAAAGAAGATGTAAGCTTCGAAATTTCTCTTATTTCGGGAACATGACTTTGGACTATGGGAGAGAGGGCTTGGTGCTTCTTACCTCTATGATTGTCTGCTACTTCATTAGCGGACTTCTCTGTTCTAGTGGACCGCTCAGGAGCATCAGGTGCTATTGTCTTTTTCTTTGACCTCAGATCATATCTGCCTTGGTTGTCAATAGCCTTGTCTCCTTTGCTCAATTCATTTAGCTGACTGTCCATGAGGGACTCCTCGTAGGCTGACTGAGTGAGATGAGGAAAAGGAGGAGTGTCTCCGAAGCAATGTATTTCAGGATCAATCTCGTTTGTTTCCCCTTCTTGCCCCTCGACCACAAAATTGATTTGAAAAGGGGCCTGAATTTTCTAGTCCTCTCTGTCTCTTACCCTCTCTCTTTGCACATTCGGGGGAGTAAAATTGTTCAGCCTCCTAAAACCTCCTTTGTTTTCAGCATTCTGAGGGCCCTTGTATGCTTTCCTCCCCTCGACCTTCATTCTATCCATCTCTGCAGACAGAGACTTCACCATCTTGGTCAGTTCATCCCCTTGAGGGTGGGGCACCGATGATCTAGAAGTTGAGGTTTCCGACCTTCCCTTTCTTTTGTCTGCGTCGGCCTTGTTCCTTAGTCTGTCAGTTGCTAACACATTGGATTCCACCTCTATGGCCGCATCTTGAATTTGATCTAGGGAGGTGGCTCTTCTTTTTCTCAACAAAAGACAGAAATCAGGGCCAAACGCACTAGCATAGGAAGTTTTGGTCGAGGCTTCCGAGGGTTTTATTTCGACAGGAATTTTATTATACATCTTATTAAATCTTTTGGAGAAGTCAGAGACAGACTCTCCTTCCATTTTCTTCAAAGACCCAAACTCTGTCATGTAATACATGAAGTCTTTTCTATCGCCCCACTGCCTTAGGAAAGCACAATCCAGGGCTTCAATCCCAGCAATAGATCTGGGGGGCAATCCTCTGAACCATTTCCTCACCTCTCCATCCAGGCTCTAGACAAAGACTCTCATCCAGACATCTTCATTTTCAATGTTCAGGTTGCTTGCATAACTGTAGAAAGCAGCCAGGTGCTCTTCTGCGATTACATCTCCTTCTCCAGTGAACTTGGGCATGTATTTCAAGTAATCTCCAGCAGGGAGAGGATTCATAGGATGAGGTAGAACTAATGGAGCATATCTGGCAATGACTATGGCGTCCATCATATTCGGGGGGGGATTAGCACCAGCCATAGGAATATTAGGTGGAGGAGAACTTGGAGGAGAAGGAGTTCATGAAGGGGGTACTGGGAATGAGTCCCGAAGTGGAGTGGGAAACAAGAGGGGATTTAAGGAGAAGGCTAACGAGCTCAAGTCAGCAGGTGCTCCTCTTTGCACAGGAGTGGAAAAATCTTCTGTAGTCCTAGGTCTATGCCAAGGTACATCTTAAGAGGAGAGGGGAGTGACAAGGATTTCTCCCTCCAATCCAAGACTAGTAGGGGAAAAATCAGCAGGAACACTCCCGAAATTTAGGAAACGAGAAACCTCAGATGGAGGTCTATTAGGAAACTGAGGAGGAGAAAATGGAGTTCCTATAGAAGGAGACATTGGATTACCTGGATCGGTGGTGGAATCTTCTTCTTCAGAGGCCTTTCCTTTTCTGACAACCACCTCTGGATCAGTTTCAGGTGTAGCTAGAGGCAGCTGTGGATGAGACCGCGTGTGTCTGCCTCTGAAAGCCACAATTAATAGAGAAGGTTCTCCCCAGCAGAGTTATCACAATGGAGTCGCTAGCTGCATAGAAGCAATCTTCAAAGGCTCTGATACCCGATGCACCTTCGGAATCAGAGATTCAATGTCGTTCAATCCCGGGGGAAATTTTCAACTTCGTCCCCGGCAGCGGCGCCAGAAATGTTAGCGCCAGAAGTCACTCCTGGATTGCTTTCAGGAGCAGAGCCCGATGCCCATCAGTTTTATGTCACGATTTGTTTAATGGGGTGCTCAAATAGATAAAGACTCGAGAAGATAAAACCTTAACTTAGGAAACCAGGCCTGGTATGTATGCAGCAAGGGAGGTCTTGATCCAACTTCTGTCAGTGAATGGATTAAAGGGTGGTAGATAGAAGACTTGTGAGAAGGATGAACAAAACTGCCTAAGGCGATAGGCCTTCGGAAGCTTGAGGATGAAAAACTCAGAAGCCAAGATCCTCTTGGTCCGGAGCTTCAAGGAGTTGAAGAGCGACTTGACTGGATCCTCCAATTCCAAGTCGTTCAGCACTACGAAAATAACAGGAACTGATTAGAAACAATCTAACTGTTACAGTGATCCAACCTACATCATCCTATAACAACTACAACTCGATTGGATCCTCCAATTCCGAGCTGTTCTAACACGGTAAACAAAGAGATGGAAAGAAGTTGACATCCATAAAGTAAGAAATCTCAAATTCCATATACATAAACCAGAGCAACCAGCGCTTCATCAAAACTTTGCAATCGGGAGCCTTGCTCAACCATCGATTTCTTACCAAATACAAATACTCAGTCTATATACTCAGGAAAATTCACCTAACAGAGGCATGTCCAACCATCCAAGGCGTGGTGTCCCTTCAGCAAAATTTGGACGGATAATCTCTGTCAGACGCCACCTTAACTGCGCATGACTTCTGTAAGGGGAGGGTAGTTGAGCCATTAAGTACTGGGCTAGTGTGCGCAGACTTCTCTGTCTAGTCAAGGACGTCGGCATGTCTTCTTTGAAAAAATCGATACACAGGACCTCTTCGAGCAGACCGCTTGCTAGGCCCTCCATTCCCCACATTCAATGAATGAAAGGAGGTTTCAGCCACCCGTTCTTGCCTTCATTAACTCCAAGTGGAAACCAGGAGCGAAATTGTATCTGATGGCACCTGGGAATCGCGATGATCCTTTCGGCGACTGGACTCGACGCTTTCAGCCTCTTTTTCTTAGCTCTTTTATTTCCCAAGTGACCACGGACCGTGACCCTGCTTTTATTCCCATAGGGGCTTTCGGCATTCGTGAATAGGAAGGAGTTGATCCTTTCTTATCATAGTTGTGATGGGCGAAACACCGAGATGGCTCAATTGGGTGCCATGCGTCCTTCAAATCTGACGGTCCTAAACTCACCTGACGTTGTTGTGGGCCCCCGGTCGTGGATCTTCTCGCTACTTCGCGCATCGGGATATGGGGGAGCTGCTCTTTGCACTTCGAAACCGCGATGGGAGAAAAGGCGGGGAGCCTAATCACGTGCCAGGTGTCTCCCACGTGCGGAAGGTCAAGATTGCTTCGTGATACTGCGGGCCCGGCTTTGAGCGCCTTCGGCACTTTCAGGGTTCGCGAATAGAAAGGAGTTGATCCTTGCTTATCATTGTTGCAATGGGAAAAACGCCGAGATGGCTCAATTGGGCGCCACACGTCCTTCAAATATGACGGTCCTAAACTCACCCGACGCTGCTGTGGGCCCCCGGTCCTAGATGCTCTCGCTACTTCGCGCATCGGGATATGAGGGAGCTGCTCTTTGCGCTTTGAAAGCGCGATGGGAGAAAAGGCAGGGAGCCTAATCGCGCGCCAGGTGTCTCCCGCGGGCGGAAGGTCAAGATTGCTTCGTGATACTGCGGGCCTGGCTTTGAGCGTCTTCGGCGCTTTCGGGGTTCATGGTTTCGAGAGATAGGAAAACATGGAACCTTCACCCTTTGAACCCCCGATTGCCGAAATGCCGACGCGAGTAGATCTTGCGCCACGCATCCTCTGGATGGACAGTTGTTATCTTTTCCTGAACACAATGTGGACGCCATCTATTGCGTTATCTTCGGCGCAACTTTTCTATTCGCGATTTCCCGCCAACCTCTAATACGCTCATGTGGATGGATCCAGACCGCTGACACTATAACTTTTCCCACTCGCTTGATTTTAAGTCCGAAAAGGACTTCTTCTGTTTGTTGTGCTTGGGCGCCCCTCGTGCAACCTGCAGACCTGGACATCCTGATGCCGAAGACAAGTAATGTTGCTAATAGATCGGATCCATCAAATTTGTTCACCTTAATTCTGGGAGGGTGGAGGTCTCGAGAAAAGTGGGTTGTATGAGGACCTTGGTAATGGGAAGAGTCATGGCCATCCTAATAAGATGGGTTTTCATAAGAGGAAGGGTTCTAGGAATGACCCATGAAGTGTTCAAAGGTGGCTTTCATGTATTTGAAGTATTTGATATAGGAACATTGGTCTTGAAGGACCTAAATAGACAAATTGATTGAGCTAAAGCCTTCATTGATATTCTTGATGTCTTCTTTGTTGTGGTGGGTGTTAGGAATCAAGGTATTGAGTTCTTGGGATCATGTAGTGGCCATTTGGAAAAATGGGAGAGAAAATGGTATAGGGGAAACAAAATGGGTTTGGAGGTGTGGGTGGGACCACTGAGAAGAAGGGTGTCAAATGATAGGTATCATTGTGAGTAGGGTGAAAAGGGGGATCCAATGGAAAAGGGGCCAAATAAGGGTGTCAGAGAAGGGGGGCCAAATAAGGGTGTCAGAGAAGGGTCAGTTCCAAAAACAAAATTGTGTTAAAAATAATAGGTATCACTGGAATCAGAGCGAAGAGAGGAACCCGATGGGATAGGTCCCAAATAAGTTTGTCGACGATACCACTATACTTTTTTTTAACTCCTGTGGGTCTATCCTCCAGCCTAAATAATACTACAGTGATGAAATTCCCAAATGTTTAACATGAAGAAAGCTATAGTAATTTCTCAACTAGAATGCAAAAGGCATAGTTGCATGACAATAGATATTGTCTGTTATGTTTTTGTTTCTTCCACTAGGGGTAGGATATTCAGGGTTTCTATAGAAAATGGTTTTCCCTGTGCTATAGCTCTCTAATATACGTGCGGGGTCCAACAATAGTACTCGCCCCAATATCTTAGGGCACCAACTAAGGAGGCTAAATCGTGCCCTTAGCCATACTACCCGACTACCCAGGTAATAGAGAGTATCTTCTTGAGTGTTGTTCTCAGATGCACTATATCAGTCGGGAAACCGATCAGTTTATCTATGGAGGGCTTTAGGATATCTAGGTGAATCTGTATATAGGTGTTATATGATTTGCTACCACTCTAAGGGGTACCAACATGGGTTACAAGGGTAGCCAACATATGTGTGCTTAAAAACCACTTGTAGTTCTTGTGTGTATGTTTCCCTGACCATGGATTTATGTGTTGAATAACATATCTCTATAGATTTAATACGTCGCAATATGTCTCTACCCTGGAAAAAAAAATTACCCACAATTTTATGTTGAGGAAGGTGCTCTGATACCACTTGTAGTATTCCAAATATAAAATAGTATGCATAAAAAAATTATTTTAGCATATAAATGGCAGAGCAACAATGATATAACCAGAAAAATACCATAATAATACCATAATAACACCAGAAAGAGCACCTTGATTAATGATAGCAATGTTCACCTGCCTCTTCGAGGGGGCAACCTCCAGCAGAGCATAGCTCTATTACAATAATATCTAAGACAAGACTTCTCATACCCTATACTCCTATTTATACTCTATCTATCCAAAAGAACAATCTAGAGGAAGATCCTTCTAGAAGTGGAAGCTTCTATTAGGTCTTCTTACATTTGACTTATTCTTCCTTATTGCTAGGCCTTATTAATATTGACCTTTATTACATGGAATTATATTATTCTACCTACGTGAGGGGTTAGGGATGTTAGGTCCCTAACAGATGGTTCATGGGGGGGATTCAAATATGATCTTCGAAGAGCCCCAACGGTTCATCATAGAGGCTCTTCAATAGATGTTTCATTTGATATTTAAAATATCCCAATGGTTCATCATGGAAAATAAAAAGATGATCTTTCAAATATCCCTAATGATTCATTGAGGAAAATCAAAAGATGTTTCCTTTATATATGTTGAAAATTCCCAATTGTTTCATGAGGCCTAATGGATCTAGGTGAGTCTGATGTGCTTTTTAATGAGTGCAACATGTGGCCTCCAACCCATGAAGTGAAGGGATTAGTTCAAATAAATTAAATGAGGAACTCTAAGAGGGTAAATTTGATGAAAAGAAAACAAGGTACCCCACTCCATCCATATAAATATTGAGGGGTA
>ML787628.1:74503-104961 GCA_009831015.1 Picea engelmannii
AATTCAAAGAAGTGTTTGATGTGTTGGAGTGAGAATATAACAACAGAATGATGACTGATTAAAAATCATGTGATCTTATGATAATCAATAACTAAGAACGAGAGAAAACTCAATTCTGAGTATTGATTTCATCCATCATTTAACATTAAGAATAAATTCAATAATAATCAAATGACAAATTGATCACACATACAAAATGGAATAACAAATTATGGACAACATCTAAATACTTAACAATATAAAACACCATATGATGACAAAGCTAAAGCTGCATCAAACATAATAATATCTCATAAGACTGAGCCAATAAAAGAACATAATGGAATAAGCATCACACAAGTCTAAAGCCAATGGTGAATAGTTTTCCCATATCATTTCCCAAAATCACATGTCCATATTGTGGTCCAAAAGGAATTTTTTGGATAATAGACCCTTAAAGATTGAAAAAATTAATACATAAATGATAGCAATTAACCATGTGTTGATAAAACAAACTAAATCTAATTTAAATCAATGCATAATCAATTACTCAAAGAATATGAAGATATTATAATGAAAGAAAAACCATTTTACTCACAGAACAAAAGCCATTAAGCAACCTGGAATTCCATATTCTTCTTTGAAAATACTTGTCCATTCTCCCAAAGATTCCAACCATTCGTTACTCCATTTGAAAAAAATAAAAAATTACAAAAGAAATAATATACAAAAGAGAAAGGATAAAAATCCTCCTCTCAAATTCTTTGATCCATGGCTCTGAACTTTCTCATATATTTATACAATGAATGAACAGTCTGGGCATCACTAATAATTTCCGCCACCTGAAATTTGTCTCGTAAAGAAACACCAATATCTCTCAAATCGTGCACTTTTTTGGGAAAATTTCTATGCTGAAGCTAAATGGGTCCATTTGGGAGATGGGTGTTCAACCGTTTCTTCAAATGCCTCACGGTTTGGCTGCAATCAGTCCTGCAAAATCGTGCGTCTGTTCTTGATGTCTTTCCAAATTTTATCTGTTGTTGCTCATAAATTTATTTGCAGCAATTCAATATTATTTTTGAATCAATCATCTTAAACATATTTAGATAATAAAATCAAGCCATGATCAGATCCGTACCAAACAACTGATAATAGAAACCTGTGAAACAAAAAAATTAAAACCCTAAATTAATAACCTAAAAATTGTGAATAAAACAAAATTTAAAACAATAAAATCAAAAAATGAATTTAAACTAACTATAAGTTCTAAACAAACATTGTTTATATTTTCCTTTCAAATATGATCTTAATTCTAGAAGCTTTAAGTTGATGGAGAGGAGAAATATATTGATTTTGTTTCTTCACAAAATCAAACACATGATAGATAATTCTTTTTTCTATTATTATTTTTATTTTGAAATGAGATGCAAAATGAAAAAAGAATTTAATTAATTAATATCACCAAAAGATTTTATGAAAATGAGAAACCGACCAAGATATTATTTGATGAAGTATTGAACTCATTATTAAAAATAGTCAAACTTGCTAACGAGTAAAAGAAAGAACACATAATCATAATTTAAACGAAAGTAAACAGTTGATAAAAATTAACGTTTTTGTTTAAATTGAGATTTCTATGCTCGTTTCTAAATTTTGACATATACTCTTGTAATGAATGTCTCATACTATAGTGAATGTCTTAAGTTTGTCTCTAAGCAAGCCAAGGTATGGAACTATTTGAAAAGGTTGATTCTGTAGCTCATTATAATTATCAAGATTCTAATAGGGGCCCTTTAAATTTTGTAAAAATTTAGGGGGAGTTGTTGGGGCCCAACAAACGGCGACTTACTGGGTGAAGCAGTTATCTATGATCTGGTAAGATTTCATCTCAGGAAGAAAAGAATAAGACTTGAAAAATGATTTAAGCTCCCTGAAATAAATTCAGTCCGAGACCATATAGTATTAGGATAAGCTCAATGTTATAAACAAACAATATAATTTTCTTTGCAGGGGATTATAACCTGAAATAATGTCTTAATCAAAGAGTCATGATGTTTATAAAAGAAATTCAATACTGTTGACAGAGCCACTACGACCAGTAGGCATCCATACCCTCGACAGGGATGTCATTTAACCCACTCAAATGCTTTAATCCCATCTAATAGTTGTATCCACATGATGTATACTTCCATAAAAGTTAATTTAAAATCATATACCTTCTACCTCTTGACCTGACATTGCTTCGTTGCTAGCAGGCCTGTTCAGTACCTTGACGAAGTTGTCTTGGTATCATGTGTGCATTGACCCGCTGCCAGCGAGCCTGTTCAGTACCCCGACAGGTTTACATATACTTCCCACACATAAGTGATTTCAACCCTCTTATGCCACTTTTAAATAGTAATACAATTATAGATTTATTGATGACAAAGAGAGCGGGGTGATACTAGAGGTTAATTGCAATACAGGTGAGTAGTTGATCATGTTATTTATTTTCTTTCAAAACTGGAAGTTTTATCATGGTTTAGAGATTTTAGATTTCATTTAAGAAATCATCTAGAGAATGGGGAAGCGCTTACAAGTGATTCCTTAAGAATATGGATGGCGTAAAAGTTTAAATATCATCGTAATTCTCAAAGATTTAAACCATATCTCTGGTGTAATACTCTGGCAAAGACAATTTGAGGACAAAATGAAAGTGACAATTGACTTAAAAATCAATTGTTTGAGCTATATCTTAATATCATGACCTCTTTGAACTATTTCAAATTGGTTGAAAAACACAAGTCTTAAAATAAATGCTTCCTTCGACAGTCGCTCTTTGATCATAAATATATTGATTCAAAAGGACAAACAAGAAGAAAATTCATTCAAAACAATCAAAGACAACAAAAAACACACAACAAACCAAATCAAATTTTATTAATGGGATTCAAAATCAGAAGTACACAAAATCAAAACAACAAAAGAAAAAATTTTAGGAAACGATTTTGGCCAAAGATGAACAACTTGAGCTTTTGGATTTACTAGCATCTCACTGTAAAATAAAGGAAGAACTAAATCATATAAAATATCATGTGCGAGCAAGTTCTTTTCTTAAGATAGTGATGCATGAGATGTTACTTTGACCAAGCATTATTATTAAAAATAAAAGAAACTAAAAAAAATAGAAAAATACTTATTAAGATGAGTGCAATCCTACTCGTGGAACCTTGGGTCAGGGTTGAATTCGGGTGAATTGATAGTTCAAATTTACTTATCTCTTTACTTTCCATTTTAAAATTTCCATGATGATAATGTGTTTTTGAAAAGAAATATTCAACGAAAAAACAAAGAGAAAAGAATTAAAGTGGACTTCCCTGACAACATGCATATTATGGTTCTCTTTGTGTACCCACTTGTGTTCATAACTGCATTATTACAAAAAGAAACATTGAGAAATAAAACTAAAGGAAACCTACTCCTAAACCTACTCTAACTACTAAACAAATTAAAATACTAAGTGAAGTCATGCTTCCGATGTATCCATCGGAGTAACTCCAATCCTACAAAGACAAAGAAATTTCTAATTAGTAAAATGGATTGAAGTGTTTCATAAATAAAAATAAATACATCATACTTACCTTTACCTTTATGTTCTTCATTCAGAAACAAAGTATATCCTTACCATTCCGTCGAAAGTTTTTAATATATGAACCCTCTAGCCAATATGCAATTTTGTCATGATACGGATCACAAAAGCATGGAAGAATGTAACTAGATTCAGAAAACTTGTCAAAATTATGGGGACCTGACATAACCATCGACCAAGATAGAAATTCCCCATTCTCTTGACAATTCTCCACCTGTTCATGAATTTCTTTGCATAGAGGATATGCAAAAAACACGTCATGCTTACCCCCTAGATTTTCAATAAGAAACAAAGTAAGCATGAATTTACCATTACTCTGAATATTTTTTAGATATGAATTATGAAGCCAATCTTCAATCCTATCATGAAACTTAGAATCCAAATTATCACTTTGATGAGTTATATCTACAATTGATAAACACATCGTACGAGGATTCATTATAGAAATCAAATTGTTGGTTTGAACATTCCTTTTCATGAGATGAATTGGTTCCAAATGTTCAGTAGAATCATGAGAGTTTAATCTAATCAATGAATGAATATGAAGCATGGAATCTTCGATCTCCATAATGAATGCATTGTCTTTTTCAAAAATAAATTGTGTAGAATCATCTTGCAACATATCTTTTTCCCATGCGAGTGATGAAAGTGAAAGAACGTCAAATCTGACTTCATAAACGTTATGTTTGAAATTAATTTCACCAAATATTGACATATCGAAAAGATTAGACCATGATGGAAAAGAGTACGATACCGTGGATAAAATACCATGCACACTAGAATCTAAGAAGACATCAGGATATAAAGAGTAAAATGAATTAGAAATGAGCACGTGAAACGATTCTCTTGAGATATGATAATTAACAATGGTATTCTCAAGACATTCATCTTCACTTGCCTTAATACTTTCACTCTCCTTTGGTGATAAATCCTTCAACATAATACGATCATCTAAATTTTCCTCATGTATGATAGACAATTCAAAACTTTCATGACAAACATCTAATCTTTCATGTGGATAAGGTATGATTTGTGGATGAAGGTTTAATGTTTCTTCTTCCAATTGTAGATCTACATCTCTAATATGTTTCATTGGAATGTTAGAACTCTTAAGATCATTTTCATCACCTAAGTGTTCTTTAATAATTGAGTCTAAGTACTGATTAGAGCAAGAGTTAGAAAAAGATGGACATATACCTAGACCCACAATAAAATCTCCTTCCACGATAGTTGAGGATTGACTATGTAATGGTTCAGAGGAAAAACAATTTGATTCTCAGTGAGAACATTTTCAATAGATTCTACCTCCCTTGCTTGTTTAAAATTTTCGGATGGATTCCTCTCATCCTACGAACAAAATTCTTCTCGCAATTGAGTGATAGGATTTGCAACCGATTCATCATTCGCGATTGAATGTGACTGGATGAAAGGGACACAAGCATCATAGAGGATATTTAGTACAAATGACATGTCATCAAGATTAAATTTACAGAGAACATGATGGATTCTAGTTGAAAAGTCTTATGGAGATGAATTTTCATTGATTAGTAAAGTCTGAAATTCTTCACATAATTGATTGTAATTATATTTTTCAAATGAATTTAAAAATTCATCTACAAATGGAAACCAATCAATAATGTGATATGTTGGAAAAGACTCAAACCAATGTTTAATCCAACCCTTGAAAGTGAAAGAAAACAATCTGCATAAAACATTTAAATCAGAAATGTCATGCTTGATGCATTTACACCAAAACTTGTTAAAATAGTCTTTTGTAGATACATCCCCCTCATCATCAAAGGTGAGTTTGGACAAGCAAGAGGCTGTCTCGTTGGGAATATCAGGTAATGATAAATGGAAAGCATGATCCAACACAGTGATTTGGGGAGCCAAGGGAAATTAAATAAATTTGAAACAAAGACTCCTATAAGGCCAGTTTGTCAGTATGTTCTGCCTTCTAGTGCATTTCAAGATGACACAAAAGAAGAATTTATAAATCTGGAATTATGACAGGTTGAGGGGTAAAACATTTAATCATTAAAATTACCTCGGCCCTCCTTCTAGCTCCATTTGTTGACGGACAAATTTGACATGTCGTCAACTGGAAGAATAGATCTGGTCTAGGGTTGTCTAAATAACCCAAGTCGTTTGGTGTAACCTATTCTATTGGGTTTAATGGCTTTGTTAGCCAGTTAAGGTCCTAAAAATAATAAAATAAACAAACTAATCTAAAGCTATGATTCTAACAATTTATATACTAATTACAAGTGTTCAAATAGAAACGTGAATATACAAATGATTATAAACAATCTATATACATTTTGCAAGGTTTACTTGAAATCTTAAAAAATGAATGTTCGTAATAGTGTTTCTAACTACGATAAAGAAAGAACATAAATCTTTTTCTTTTCTTTTCGAATGTTTAAAGATTTTAAACTAATAAATACTAAGCAAATACAATTGAAACAACGATACATAAAAAGTCAAAGCTAATTTATGCAATCATCATTTCATTAATAAATAACTTAACTAAATAACACACAAACTAATCTATAGTTGATCAACGAAACTGATATTATCTTTCTGTGTTGTCTGAGCTCCTTCGTGTCCTTCTTGTGAGGGAAACCTGTGACATAACAATACTAGTACTTCTAGAATAAATTCAAAGAAGTGTTTGATGTGTTGGAGTGAGAATATAACAACAGAATGATGACTGATTAAAAATCATGTGATCTTATGATAATCAATAACTAAGAACGAGAGAAAACTCAATTCTGAGTATTGATTTCATCCATCATTTAATATTAAGAATAAATTCAATAATAATCAAATGACAAATTGATCACACATACAGGATGGAATAACAAATTATCGACAACATCTAAATACTTAACAATATGAAACATCATATGATGACAAAGCTAAATATGCATCAAACATAATAATATCTCATAAGACTGAGCCAATAAAAGAACATAATGGAGTAAGCATCACACAGGTCTAAAGAAAATGGTGAATAGTTTTTCCATATCATTTCTCAAAATCACATGTCCATATTGTGGTCCAAAATGATTTTTTTGGATAATAGATCCTTAAAGATTGAAAACATTAATACATAAATGATAACAATTAATCATGTATTGATAAAATAGACTAAAGATAATTTAAATCAATGCATAATCAACTACTCAAAGAATATGAAGATATTATAATGAAAGAAAAACCATTTTACTCACAGAACAAAAACCATTAAGCAACCTGAAATTCCATATTCTTCTTTGAAAATACTTGTCCATTGTCCCAAAGATTCCAACCATCCATTACTCCATTTGAAAAAAAAATAAATTACAAAAGAAATAATATACAAAAGAGAAAGGATAAAAATCCTCCTCTCAAATTCTTCAGGACATATTCGCCAAGAACCTTCTTTCTTCAGGACCATGACCACAGGAGAAGAGTAGGGGCTCATACTATGGTAGATAACGCCTGCATTAAGGAATTCCTGGACCATTTTCTCAATTTGATTTCTTTTGGAAAAGGGGTGACGATACAGACGAATATTGGGAGGAAGGATTCCGGGTACAAGGGGAATGGAATGATCATGAACACCATGGGAAGGAGGGAGTCCTTGGGGAGTGGAAAAGACCACTTGATGTTTATAAAGGATGGCTTGGAGGTCTTACGGCACCGAGGGTGTCTCTGTTGCTTGTATGGCATGGAGTTGGAGAATAACACCAGAATGACCTTTTTTGAGCAGCTTTTCCATGCGATTGGAACT
Source organism: Picea engelmannii (assembly GCA_009831015.1). Lineage (NCBI taxonomy): Eukaryota > Viridiplantae > Streptophyta > Pinopsida > Pinales > Pinaceae > Picea > Picea engelmannii. Next base: position 81,889 of record ML787628.1, read on the forward strand.
AATGATCTCAAGTCAACCAGCAGTGATGCCTTGGAATTTATATTGGTGGCCCTCCTAGTCGAATTGCATGGTTAATTCCTTAAAATTTATGAGAATGGGACCCAAAGTCCTTATCCAGTCTGCACCCAACACAATGTCACAATCGCGCCCATGTCGATAGCAAACATATGAGATTTCAGGTGGTAGTCATCAATTTGGAGATGCACATTTTCACAACGCCCTCCACATTTCATGGAACCACCATTAGAAATCATAATTTGGAAATTACTGACGGCATGGATGTATCAATGAGTTTCTTGGGCAATGCGACGATGAATAAAATTATGGGTGCTTCCACTATAAACCAAAATGATGACCTTCCGATGCTTGATGTAACCGATTAACTTGAGGGTTTGGGGAGTGGAGAAGCCAGTGAGAGCATTGGGGGAAATGACTGGTTCTACTTCGGGAGGGTCTGAGGGAGGGGTTATGTCAGTGGTTTCAGGTGACTCAGACACAAGGGGAGTTTCAACATCCTCTTCCAAAATATCCTTGGAGATGGCCATAAAAAGATTTTGTTCCTTACACTTGTGGCTCGGGAAATATTTGTCATCACAATTATAACAAAGGCCTTTGAGTTGGCGTTCAACCATTTCAGCCCTGGTCAATTTTTGGATCTTTAGTGGAGTAGAGGGAGTAGTGGGATTTACTAGTTTAGGGTGAGGGATAAAGGAGGGTTTTCGGTTTTGAGAAGATACAACCTATTGTTCTTCTTTAGCTCTTTTAGTAGCCTCCACCGAACTCTGAGGCCGAGCTATGAGGACATGGGCCCAAATTTCATCCTTGAGGCCACTAATAAAACACTATCGGAAAAAGGCATCAGACATGCTCTTTGTCTGAAATGCCAGGCACTCAAAGGTAGCTATAAAGTCTTCCATTGTTCCTAATTGTTTCAACTTTGTGAAACGGCCTAAATGGTTGGTGTCAATGTCAAAGCGTTCATAAATCTTTGCCACAAAGTGTGTCCAAGCAATATACCCTTGACAGGACTCCATTGCCATCATTGCCAATGTTTTTGATCTAGATGGAGAATACCATACCGGAGTTTGGCCAAGTCATCTATAATGCCGTATAAAGAGAAATAATGTTCCATTTGGGTTACCTAACCTGTGGGGTCCGACCCATCAAATGTGGTCACATCCACTCACGGAAGGCGTAGGTCACATTGAAAGTGATGGTGTTGAATGTTATGGGAATGCGAGGAATTTTCACCTTCAGTTAGAGGTGAGTCATAGGAAGGGTTATCTATAGGGATATGAATCTTGGTGTAGAGTGACAAAAACACGGATTCAAGCTGGGTGGTCAAGTCTTGTTTGATTTCTTCCATTAAGGACTGCATGGTTGTATTGATGGTGACAACATTGGCACTGAGTTGTTTCACTTCTTGTTGGGTCTCGGTGAGACTAGATTACAAGGTATAGAAGCGAGGTTCCAAGTCTTGTCTACGTGTATGGGCCATGAGGATGAGGGAACTGAAAAGGGGCGGGTGGGGTCAAAAATTTTGCTGAAAAATGATATGTATGAATGTGATAAGGGAGAAGAGATGAATCCAATGGAATAGGTCTCAAATAATGGTGAAAAAAAATTTCCAGACTTTTTTTTTACACCTATGGAGTTATACTCCGATCTGAAGAATACTGCAGTGATGAAATGCCCAAATGCTTAACTAGGAAGAAATGTGTAGTGATTTGGCAACCCAAACATAGTTGTGCGGCAATAGATCTTGTCTATTTTAATTTGTTTATGTTTTTGTCCCCAAGGGTTAGGTATTCAAGGGTTCTACAGACAAGGGTTTTCCCTATGCTATAGCTCTCTGATATACGTGCGGGGTCCAACAGTAGTACTCGGCCCAATATCTTAGGGAACTAACTAAGGAGGATAGACCGTACCCTTAGCCGTACTACCTGACTACCCAGATACTAGAGAGTATCTTCCCAAGTGTTGTTCTCGGTGGCACTATAGAATTCAGGCGACCAATCAATTTATCTAAAGAGGGCTTCAGGTAATCTAGGTTGATCCGTACACAGGTGTTGTCTGATGCACTTCCACTCGAAGGGGTGCCAACAGGGGTTACAAGGGTGGCCAACAAATGTGTGCTTTAGTACCACTTGTATTTCATGTGTGTATGAATCCCTCAACCACTGGTTTATGTGAGTAACGATATATCTTTGTGGCTTAAAGACAACGGAATATGTCTCTACCCTGAAAAAAATTTAACCCACACTTTTTGCCGAGGAAAGTGCTCTGATACCACTTGTAATATACCAGATATAAAAAGTATGCAGAACATAAATAAAATGATAGAAATGGCAGAAAAACAACAATATAACCACAACAATCACCACAATAGCATTGAAATGATTTAAGAATTACAACATAAATAATACTTTGATTCTGAAAGCAATGTTCACGGGCCTCTTCGAGCGGGCAACCTCCAGTTGAGCAGAGCTCTATTACAATAATATCCAATCTAGGGTTCTCATACCCTTGGCTCCTATTTATACTAAATGTGTTTATCCAAAGAAGCATCTAGAGGAAGATCCTTCTAGAAGAGGAAGCTTTTATTAGGTCTTCTTACATTCGACTTATTCTATTTTATTGCAAGGCCTTATTAATATTTACCTTTATTACATCTGAATATATTGTTCTACCTATGTGCAGGTTAGGACCCTAATAGAACCATTATGCTAGCCTTGGGCCCACTTGTGACTATCTACAAAACTAGGGTCACACCCATATGGATTATTGTAACTCCCAGGAATCCAAAGTGTAAGAAATGGCCCCAATAAGCGCCAACCACACGTTTCGACTTGTCTCAAGTCAACTTCGACTAGAGGTACTATAATGCACCCCTTGGTTTCTCTTCTGAGTTTGCATTGCTAAACTTTTCTGAAGAAAGGGCCCCACTTTTGGCATGAAGACTAGTGTTGCTACATTGAAATTCTCAAATGTGGTGACTATTGTTTTCCATGACTCTATCAAGCTATGGTAGTAGCCTCAATGGATTCCACCTTAATTTTATTTGGTTTCTCAAGCAACTGGATCTGCAATGTGTTGTTTGTAGTTTGTTGGAGCTTCAAAAGGTATTGTTGGATCTTTGTGGCATAATGTTAAAGTCACTGAATTTCTTCCTAGGATTTCTTTTTCTATTTGTGTTATCGGGTTGCTTCATTATTCACCTTCTCCAATTGGGCACTGAATTGTTCCTTCTCTTCCTTATCTGTGGTAGACTTTTTATTTTTCTAAGAGCACTGTAACTCACTACTATAGTGATTGCACTAGTTTCTGTCAAACCCATATGATCTTCATCCTATTGTTGAGGGTTTGGGAAATATTTTGGGATGGTCTTGTAACTACCTTCAACCTTTATTTTATTTCATGCACCTACTATCCTATGCTAGATATTTGAGCCCACAATACCTCATTCTACTAGACTCCTTGGTGTTCCTATAGGTGCATTTCTTCATTACAGTCATACAATATAATCATGGGGGTTTGAATATTTGGAATTGATCATTATATAAATTTTCATCTATCTTGGTACCTTTTGGGTAGAAAAATTAGAGGAATTGGATTGCAGTGCTTATTTTAGGGGCATGTCCCACTTTGGTGATTTGGGGCATGGAAACTTCTATAGTCGGTTTGAGGCATCAAATAACACTTTTTGGGGTCAAAACTATGTGAGCATAACTCACAACTCTTCAATGCTTTTATACACAATGAAATATTCCTAATTGTGCAAAAATCATCTCAATATGAATTTGTATGAGGAAGTTATGCCTCCCTCAAGTTGACCTACCCTATTGACCACCATGGTATCAAGTACATGTCACATCATCCCTCGTTACTCACACATGTGTGGATAGTCACATGTGTACTTTCAATAAAAATTATATAGGGTCCAAAACCCTAACATTAATTGAGGCTCGAGGAATGAAAAAACCCTAACCCTAAACCTAAATGGATATAAGGCTATGTTAAATATTGGGATGCTAGGAAGAGAAGGAGTTCCATTCTTTTGGTATAATTATTGTTCCATAGTTGAGAAAAGAATCTAGGAGGGGGATATTAGACCATAACGTAGGAGGTAGAAGATTTTGTAGTATGCATTTAGGCCATAATCTCCATGTAAAATCCATAGTGAGTGCCCCTTTTTTTTTACTTACTTGCATTTATTAACTTAGGAAAAGAGATCATGACATAGCCCTCACCTTCTTGTTTTTTTCATCCATGTTACACTCCAAAACTTCTCACTTCGATAATGTCACATTAGCATTGTCGTAAGTGTCACAAATGTCTCACTTTTGTCACAAGTGTCAAATTTTCGTTCTGCATATGTCGCATTGTGAATGAAACCATGGAAACACTTGATACATCCTCTAGGACATGTTGGAAGGGGAAACCACATCATTTGGAAAGCTAAGAAAAATGTTTTGCCTTCAGAAATTGTCATCTTAATGAACTTTTGGAAGATCAACACTCCCCTACTCATATGCAGGGAGTGCTAGCGCTCCCTGTCTATCTAACAGGGAGAGTTGCAACGCTCTGTTGCCAGTTTTGATTGAGTGTTGATTGGTTGAGAGAATAATGGGAATAAATCCCCCTTATCTCTAAAGATAGCTAGAGATGATCTGAGTTGGTTTATCTCGAATCTAAGCTTTAGGCTGCATCTGAGGGAGATGCCACAACTGATGGAGTCATATCCTCAACTCATTCCAAATATGACTAAGATGGTTAAGCCTCTCAAAGCCTATAAAATGAGGCATTCTCATGTTGAAAAGGAGGAGAATAATCAACAAAAAGTAATTCCATTATGATCGTGGATATTTCAAGCAAGGGGTTGGACAAGGAGGACTTGGAGAGGTTGTTGCAACTGCATCTATAGATTGTAAGTGCCTTGTAATGTTCTCATTAATATATTCTTGGCATGTTTCCTTCAAGCTTGTGTATGGTTGCACATACTTGTATTTTATTGATAAATTTAGTTTAAACTAATCTTGTTAGAGTAGGAAGTTTGTGTTGTCTTTGTTGCCTATTGGATTACAGATATCATTAAGGAGCTTGAAGATCAAGTTCATATTGGACTAAGCGAGGACAAACATCAGAAAAAATTTACATCATACTTTCTTCCTCTTTTCCTTTTGAATAGTTTAACTACATTTAAAGGAATGTTAGTGTCCAATGTTAGCATATTTCTATCTTGGTAATAGGGGTCTAGAATCCAAGAGGATATTCACCTATCCACAGGGGAATTTTCCTACAATAGAAATTGGCAACTCCACTGGGGAGAGAAGCTTTAAGTTTTGGTTTCTTTCCTTGGTTTTTTCTTTTCTTTTTTCTCATCTTCAGATCCTTCGTGTTTTATTTTTTCTTGTATACATCTATTTTCATTGCTGAAATTGTCTCACAGAGACTATTGATCAAATTTCCTGAGTTTTTCATTTTCTGGGTTTTTCCCATTCTTTTTCAGAAACCCGCATCCTCTCCAGTTATATCCAGAGCACTGATTTTCTAGTCAGCTCTCCCCTATAGTTCTTTAGGGAGCATTGTAGCACTCTGGTACTGTTATCGCCAGAGCATCGATTTTTCCTCATTTTGAAAAATTGTTGACTACCTTTGTACTGGGTGGGATTTTTGGGTATCTCCTTTTAACTCAGAACTTGTTTTATTAGTTTATATCTTCTATCAAATCTTCAACTTACTTCTTTTAAACACTTTTGATCTTTGATTTGATTTTATTGTATTTCCTTGTTACGAAATCGCCCTTTTTCTTCATATTTTAGGTTCATTTTGATACTTTTTTCGTTCATCTGATAGATTAAAGATTGTTACAAGGGAACTCATGGATCTCTTTATTGTTTTAATTGGTCTCTGATATTCATATATTTCCAAAACATTCTTAAGTGTGTTTTGTTGTTTTTGGAAACTTTAGTTTGTTATTGCCTCTTATTGACTATTGTGAGAGTGCCTTTTATTTGTGTGATTCTTTCTTCCCATTGCCTAAAGCTGCAATAGTGAAATCATTTTTGACATAAGAAGCATTGAACCAAATCAACTTACATTCATAATCAAACAAAAGGATACTTTTTACGATTATTTTTGGATACCGGAAATGATTTCTTTGTAATTCAGCACTGAAATGGATTCTTGTTGAAAGCAAATTGCATAAAATTTTTTGCATTCTTGTGTTTGGTAGTGAAAGAAAAAAAACTCTTCTTGTTCTCGTAAATAGAAGTTCATTGAAATAAACATTTTTTATCATTATTTTACTTCTTTGGGATTTGAGTCGTAACATCGTTAGTTTCACTCTCGTTCACCTCTATGTACATAACAACCACTAAAATCAACGCTAATAAAAATCGATCTAGAAACTTTTTCCTTTTTGATTCTTCCACCAAAATTAGACTAGGACTAGCACTTTGGATTAGGCTGTGAGAATAACTCGCCAAAGAATTAAAGACAAACTTAGCATCTTGTGATAGGGAGATTAAATCCAATTTTCATATAAGCATAGCTGGGATCCCCCTCTCACACAGGGGTCACGCACAAGGTAGCGTTTGGGAGAGAAACAAAGATTATCCCTCTGAGGCTTAACCGTTCGTAGTAGTAAGATTGTATTTTGGGGGTTCTTCTTGAGGTCCAAATGTCTTTATTTGGTCTTGGTGCTTCATGAATTCCGAATCTATTCTAGGTCCTCTGGAGTTCTATCGGTCCACTTGTCCTCAATTATCTTGAAGGATTTTAGACTTATTTTCCTACCCATTCGGACTGGACTTCCAACTGTACCTTCCCAGAGGCAGACTGGGAGTTGGTGTCCTTAGTATCCATAATATTTAGGGTCCTCACACAAGGTGACGGTGAAGGGAAGTCTTCCCTGTACCTGGAAAAAACATTGGTCAAACTCACTCAGGCTCCTTGGAGGGTAAATCCACGATTATTGTGTGGAAGCTTGCACCAAGGTGTAATTTCATTAAGCAAGTCGCCAACGTAATTGACCCACTCGCTCATATCCTATCCCCTTCTCAATTTGATCATGCGATGTTGGATTTCATCACCAAATAGTACGGTCATTGAGAGAAGGTATTGTTTTCTTGTTGGTTCTTCTAGATTTTTAGTGAGTGTTGTTTATTTACTTAACCGTTTTTCAAGATTGAGATTATAGACAATAAAGGTCTTTGTAGATCACGTAGGATGCAAGGGATTCCTCCAGAAGGCTACGAATCCTTACCTCCTAATTCACCTAAATATTTTTACCGTGAAGAGGTAGAAAATCATTCAGATGTTGGGAGCGCTGCTACACCTTTGTTAGAAAATACTGAAAGGGCCTTGGTCATGGTTGAGGATCCCATTCCTCCTATCACGCATGTTTCACAAGTTACTATTGAGCCACTCCTTCTTCTATTGGAATCATTAGGTAATGTCATAGAAGAAGAGTGTCCTCAGCTACCGTCGAGGCCATACACTGAGACGCAGATGGAAAACACACAAAACAATTATAATGATGAGTACATGACTCATTTCCAGTCTACTGACATGGTAAATCCACAACAGACACATGTTTGTTCCATATGGAGAACTCCATTGGGACATGATATTTATGAAAAAATCAATTTTAGTCGACCACCTCTTGACCCTCTTACCTCTTCTGGTGCTGAGGTAGGACCATCTGGTCACACTATTGACTGTCCCATTGAACAAATAGTCAATCCTACTACTACATCAGCACAAGTCCAAAGTAACACCAGAGTCATAATGGCTAGTCATACACAAGGTACTTTAATCATTACTCCCACCACACCATATTTTCAACCTACAACTCCTTATGTTCCACAAAACCTTGTTGTAACACCGATACATCACCAAATGCAGAACCTTTCCATACACACACACTCATCTGCAGGACAAATCCCGACTACGGGGAAACCATCATCTAGAGAGCCTGTCCCTCCTGGGGGAAAACCACCTTTGGACATACCCAATGGGGGGAAACCCCCTTTTATTGGTCAAACCATTCACAATCCTGGGGAGAACCCAAAGGAGGTACTTTTCATCAACCTTATCAAGGAGGGCTATCATACCCTAACCCACAAGGAGGAGTACCGAATCCTGTTCCTTCTAGATTTTATTCTGGACAACCTTTTCTGGGTGTCCTGAATCCCACTTGGGGTCCTCAAGGAAAACAATCTTATCCTCCCCAAGGGTCAATTATATATCCTCTACAAGGACAAATTGTCTACCCCCCTCAAGGGAAAATTGTTTATCCTCTACAACCTAGTCAAATGACCTATCCTCCCCAGAACCTATCGGGTTTTCCTCCTTTCGTGAACATTCCTAAACAACAATCGAATCCTACCTATACCGACCAACAACAGTCGTATATGGGAGGGACTACTAGATACAATTATCCACCTCAACCAGTTTATGGCCCTACTGGTGTCCCCATGTTTCACCAATATCATCCTCAGGTTAACTAACAATTATCATTCCTAGCCACGTTGGATCTACCAGATTTATCTCGGTTGACAAATTATCCTATACTACATTTTCCTTTATGGCTGGTAATTCCTGCTAAATTACCTTCTGACATCCCCAAATTTGACAATAAACCTGGCGAAGACCCCAATAACCATGTTATGACATTTCATCTATGGTGTTCATCAAACTCATTGATGGATGATTCTATCTGGTTGTGTCTTTTCCAACGCATGCTCACAGGCTCAACATCCAAATGGTACATTGAACTCCAACATGCTAATTTTCAAGATTTCAACTCCTTCTCCATGGATTTTCTCACACATTTTCAATTACCCATCCGTTACGATACTGGTATAGAAATCTTGACTTCACTTCATCAAACTAACTTTGTACATATCTATGATCACATTCATGAGTTCATACGACGATGAAGGTTTATCAAAGCGACCATTCCTGACCAATTATTGGCATAATGGTTTACTAAATATCGTTTACCCCCAATTGCTCGTGATGTCGCCATGGGTGGTGTTGTCACTGAGGAAGAATTCATTTCTCACACTCAATAATTGGATTTGGTTTATTCCCAATCCAGTACATTATATGATTTAATACCAAATTCTCCCCGCACGTCCATAGATCCATCCAAACCATATTCCACAACTCATGCAGATGGAATTATCAGTGCCATCAAAACCCAATCTTCATCACAGTTTGTCGACTCGGCTAATCGATCTGTTTTTGTGCCTGTCACTGGTTCGACCTCACTCTCCTCTACCTCCCCCCCGACTCAAATCTCTGAGGTGAATGCAATTCAATCTGCCTCTTCACAACAAGGGGGGGGGGAGAAGAAGGCAAAAAACAAACCCAATAATAATAATAATAATAATGAAAATCCAAAAACACCAACTCAACCACCTACTTGTGATAAACAACCCCAACAAAAAATAAATTTTTCGTGTCTCATTTGTGGTGATGATCATTACACACAAGGATGTCCTCATCGTGATGAAGCTACGAAACTTTTCAAATGGAATTCCCAACCCGCTGTGTTGACACAACCTTTTCCTCAACAAAAGTCCATGGTTTTGCAAGCCCCTGGTCCTCCAATAAGGTGCAATCCAAGTCATCCTCCTAGTGAGGAAGCCTCGTTGAGTTCCCATATTTATATGTTTAATGGGATTGATTTAACCACTCACACTACAATGTATGATACACCAGATAAACATGATAAAGAGAAGGACACTAACAATACTACATCAGATCCACTTCCTTCCACCATTAATCCTCCATATGGACCACTTCAGATTGAGAAGCCTACTTTTAACTTTATTTTACGCCCTCCCAAGAGCACTATTCAAAAATCAACTTTTAATCCTAGTTCACGTTCCGCCCAAAACTACAACATAGTTGAAGATTTGGCTCAAGCACCGTGTTTTATGTATGCTCTCAAAGTTATACAACATTGTCCAAGTCAACATAGAACACTCTTGGCCTCTATCGGAGCAATCGATCCTGATTCGATGAATAATATCACGTTTAACCTTGATAACTTCAAGTCACGACTTTCTCACCAACTTGCTTTTCAGATCGATGTTGTTTTTCATAACCAACACATTCATTGTACCATACTGGATTAGGGAGCCTCCACTTGTGTCATGTCATTAGCTTGTTGGATAGGGTTGAAATCACATGTGCTTAATCAATTCCCTACCATGTTACGAGCTTTCAATGGGATAGATTTTCGTCCTCATGGACTCTTGCAATCCTTAGCTTTTCAGTTGGGAGGCAAGATTGTCTCTATTGATGTCAAGGTAGTCAATGCTCCCCTTGATTACAAATTGTTGTTAGGAAGAAGCCGGTTTTATGCCATGAATGTATCGCTTCATCGGTGTTTCGATGTGTACAATTCCCCTATCAAGGTAAAATTTTCACTATCGATCAGTTAGATTACTGTACCCTTGACGCTCGCACTCCCGCCACCAACAATATTCATTTCTTTGGATATACTAAGATCACTTATGAAAGTGTTGGTGTAGGTTTGTAAAAATACTCTTCCTTTATGGGTACTTTCTCTACACCATGTCCTCCCATATAACAACATATTGCCATGATCAATATGATCTTGACTATGACATATCAATCTTATGAATCATCTGATCCTTGGGTCATGCCTAGTCCTTTAGAATTCGATACAATGGGTGAAACTATGCCACTTAGTCTTGGTGAGGCTTCATACAATGATATCCAGTCAACCTCTCCCTCATTGGATGACCAACATATGTTGGCATCCAACACTTACTCATTGCCATCTTGGTTAAATTCCCTATCTTCTACTTTCGATAACATCCTACAGATTTTTCCCTCAAAATAATCCATTATGGAAATTCTTAGTATCGAAGAGTTACCTTGGGATCAAAACCATCATCATTCATATTTTCTTCTTGGTCTATATGAAATTGAGAAAGATGTACACTCTGTCTTTCTTGACAATGTTCTCGATTCTCCCCAATCTCCCATACTTACCCAGGACACTACTTCTTAGGGGAATTTAGGAATCATCTCTTCTATGATCTTTATAGACATCTCGATCAAAGAAGGTATCGTTGAAAATGTTCATCTTGGTGCTAATTGCTCACCCAAGGAAGTGGAATATTATATCTCTTTATTCAAATAATTCTGTGATGTCTTCGCTTGGAGCTACGAATAAATGCCAGGGATCAATCCATCGATCATTGTGCATGAAATAAAAAAATTACCCAGGTTTTAAACCTATATGAAAAAAACTTTGCCTAGTTCATCCTAAGAAAATCATGGCCATAAAGGAAGAAGTTGAAAAACTGTTGAAGTTTGGTTTTATTTATCATGACCCCTTGACGGAATGGGTTTCTAACATCATTCTGGTCGCTAAGAAACAAGGAACCATTTGTGTCTATGTTGATTATAGGGATCTCAATAAGGCTTGTCAAAAATACAATTACCCAACACCCTTTATCGACCAAATAATCTATAATTTCACTGGAAGCGTTATATTTTCCTTCATGGCTGGTTTCTTAGGGTATAACCAGATCAATATTCTATCTGTTGATCAGCATAAGACAACCTTCATCTTCTCTTGGGGGACGTTTTCTTATCGAAATCTACCTTTTGGTATTAAGAACACTGAAGCTACTTTCCAGTGGGCCATGTCGTATTCTTTCCACGATATCAAACATATTGTGGAACCTTACCTCAATGATTTACCTGCTCATTCGTCTAATCTATGAGACCATATTGCTCATTTACGGATCATTTTTCTTCAATGTTGGTTTAACCATATCCGTTTGAACCCTCACAAATGCATCTTTGTTTTCGAATCAGGCCAACTCCTTAGATTCGTCATCTCCAAATATGGGATTAGGGTGGATCCCTTAAAAGTAAAAGATATTATCGCTTTACCCCCTCCCAAGAATCTGACCCAAATACAAAGTTTGCAAGGGAAAGAAAACTTTCTTCGCCGTTTCATATGTAATTACGCTAAAATCACTAAAGGATTGATGTGATTTTTGTAGAAAGACACTCCTTTCATCTGGGCTGCACTGCTCAATGCTCTTTTGATGCTCTTAAGCATGCCTTAACACACACGCCTCTCTTGCACCCCCCAAATTATGCACGAGAATATATCCTTTACTTGGTCGCCTCTACTTCTACTATTGGTATGGTGTTAGTTCAAGAGGATCCTAATGATGACGAACATGTGATCTACTATCTGAGTAAGAGTCTATCTGGTCCTGAACTCCGATATTCACATGTTGAAGACTTGGCTCTGGCTATAGTCATTTTCGTCTAGAGGTTTCTCCACTACATCTTGCTACACACTACCAAAATAATTGCGGACTCGAACCCCATGTATCATATCTTGACACGTCAATTCCTTGGGGGAAAATATTGAAAATGGATCATTATTTTTCAATAATTCAATCTCGAGTTTACTAAATCAAAAGGTAAAAAATCATTTGTTTTTGCGGAACTAATATTCGATCTTCCCTATGCTGATGAGGATATTGTTACCAATGATTCTCTTCCTGACGAATCTTTGTTCCTCATTAGCACATCTGATCCTTGGTACGGAGATATTCTTCTCTATCTCCAAACCCAATGTTTCCATCTCGATATTTCATGTGATGAACCTCATCATATTTGCCACCATTCTAAATGCTACCTTATCATCGATGAAACTTTGTATCGTCGTGGTATTGATACTGTCCTATGACGTTGTTCAACCCAAAATGATGTTGATTGTGTTTTGAATGACTGTCACCTTGGAGCTTGTGTAGGTCATCTTTCTAGGATGTCTACAACCTATAAAATCTTACGTGTCGGTTATTTTTGGCCCTTCATATTCAAATATTGTATCAAGGTTGTCAAACGATGCCCACCCTATCAAGTTTAAAATAAAAAGGCATGTACCCACCCTGCTTCGCTGCATCCCATTGTAGTCGTTGGCCCCTTTTCCAAATGGGGCATTGATTTTATGCAATGTAAGCCTACCTTAGTCGGGGGCACGGTTATATTATCGTTTCCGATGATTATTTCACAAAATGGGCTGAGGATATGCCTACATTTCTTAATGATAGTTGTACTGCAACACTCTTTGTTTTTAACCACATCATCATTTTCTTTGGTGTCCCACAAGTTATTTTCATTGATCATGGCTCACATTTTCAGAACCATATGATGAGTGAGTTTCACGTCAAGGTGGGTTTTCTTTGTGAAAACTCATCCCCATACTATCCTCAAGAAAACAGACAAGTTGAAGCTATCAACAAATTCCTAAAGACCATGCTCCAATGCATGGTGGGGGAAAAAAAAACCTCTTGGCACCTGCAACTTTTATCCGCACTCTGCGCCTACCACACCTCAGTGAATACTACAACTAGATTCACTCCATTCCAAATTGTATATGGCGTAGAAGCGGTGTTACCAATCCACTGTGAGATCCCTTCGTTGAAAATCATTGTAGAAATTTTGCCTCATACCTCTGTTGAAGAGGAATGATTCATGTATTTAACCAAGTTGGACGAAACACGTCGCGATGATGCTCTCGTTAATGAAACATATAAAAAATGAATGAAGAGTCAATATGAGAAATTTGTTCAAGCTCATGCTTTTGCAGAAGGAGACTCAGTCCTCATTTATGACCAAGCTCACAATAAGTTGGGGACAGGGAAGTTAGAACCTCTGTGGCATGGACCTTATATCATAAAACGTGTATTACATAGAGGCACCTACGATTTATTCGACTACGATGGAATATCTCTCGTTGAGCCCCGAAATGGGATTTACCTCAAGAAGTACTATGCATAGAACATCTAGCATGCATTCTTTGTACACTATTCTACTATATACATTTTATTTGGTGTGTATTTTCTCTTGTGTGTATGAGTTTTGTCTTAGCTTCTTATACTTTGTCTTGTGATTACATGTGCAGATGACATCTCCCTTTCCCATCTTTGTCGGGTTTGCGGATGGTGCTAGTCGACACACCTGGAACATTGCTTCTACAACTTAGGTCATTTACCATTCTGGTGAGTTGGTGAGTTCAAGAGGAATTTTCTTAGGATCGACAACCAATAACGTGGTAGAATATCATGCCATCATCGAACTCTTAACTGAAGCTTCCTCTCTAGGTATAACTCAATTGATTATTAAACTAGACTCTCAACTCATGGTATGTCAGCGTAATCGAGATTACATCGTTTGAAAACCTATCTTATTACGTCTCCACCTAAGAGTTATTTGTCTCGAAAGATCGTTTGAATTTATATAATACAAACATATACCAAGAGAACTCAACACAACATCGGATTCGCTAGCTAATTACATATTGGATCGATATCTTACACATAGATAAAATATTTGTAAAAATACATGAATCACATGTACACAAAAGCATCACATAAGATAAATTCCAACATCAATAGGCACCACCAAACTTGGATATATATATATATATATATATATATATATAATAACAAAATTTTGTTTTAAAATACATCGTAAAAAGGTACATAATAGGGAAACAAATTTGGGCCTTCATGCCCATGAAATCATAATGAAAGGCTACAAAATATGTTGAGGATCCTAGTCATCCTCCTGTATCATGTTGTGCTCTGTGAATGACACTACTTCATGAGCCACTCGTCGAAGTAAGTGGTTCAGACTCTCAGGAACTCCAACTGTGTGTCTCTGCAAATGGAGAGGCATGTCTCTCCTCCTCAGAGGTGGGACACCCATGGTCAAACCTCAGAGGTTTTTATCAACCTCTCGAAGTCCTCCCACTGCAACCTCATGCTCTACTTCTACCTATGCGTCTCCATGATTCCCCAATGTCGACATCTCCACCAAAGACATGATGTGCCTGTGTTTGCATGATTAAACCAAAATATCATTAGATCCCTTATTATACACATCAAAAATAATATAAAATATAAAAAAACAAAAATACATGACAATGTTTAGTTTCCTACCTGACACATCCCACTGAATTCCCTTGGGAAGCACCAAGTATGCACTACCCTGAAATTCCACTCCAACATAAGGAAAACCCTTGATGACAACTAGATGTCTCCTCCACCAAGAAAATCAATTAGTTGTAAATATAAATATCGAGGGATCATTTCCCAATATCTGGGATAAGTTGTTCCATCTCTCCATCCATGTCTCAGTAGCAGGACGTGCTATTAATGCAACTTGTGGCTCCATATGGGGAACTCGTTCCAAGAAGAATGAAACTAGGAAAGAGCCATATCCAAACTGCTTATGCCTACCTGTCCTGCACTTTGATATATGCTCCTTCACATTTCAAAGGAAACCTATGCTCTAGTTAAACCACATGGGCTCTACACATTGTAAATCATATGACATCTGGGATTTCGAAGCTAGATGAACGTTGGTACTACCCGCCAATTTGGTGATGGCGAATAGAATCGACCTAAGTTCCAAGTCTCTCACATATTTGATCATAATTCTCCCACCTACCAATCGATATCTTGGTATACAGTGCTCAATGACATATGCCTTAGTTGGCTGAGGAGTTTCCCGATGCCCCAGACAAGAGGATAGGATCCCCTCTCCTCGAGAGGCCCATAAAAAATACGCATGATCAAGCTCAATATCGAGCATGTGTGGCCCACTGTGAAATTCATGTTCGACATCATCCCACAAATCGATCAGGTACGCAAGTAATAGTCCCTCTTTCCTCATATTTTGGAGTTTAAAGTACTTGAGTAGACCACAATTTCGCAAAGCTGCCCTTGCTTGAGGGATTTGTAAAGAGGCTATGTCATCGAACTCATGTTCACGTTCCTTCCACTCTATCATAGCTAAATGGACAATGAAATCTACAAATACAACCAAGTAAATATCTTTAGTCAACTTTTTGTGGGAGAAAATTGTGTCTTTTTAGTCCAAAATACAAAATAAAATAATTGTTCTACACCGAT
Organism: Picea engelmannii; assembly: GCA_009831015.1. Lineage (NCBI taxonomy): Eukaryota > Viridiplantae > Streptophyta > Pinopsida > Pinales > Pinaceae > Picea > Picea engelmannii. The sequence continues at coordinate 97,884 of ML787628.1, forward strand.
TCTCCCTTAAGTCTTCTCATAGAGTGCTAGCGCTCCCTAGGAATGTGCACCAGGGCACTGATATCTTGATTGATGCTCTCTTCATCCCTTTGAGGGAGCGTCAATTTGTTTCGGCTCTTAGGGATTCCCAAGGAGCTGAGAACACCCTAAATATAAGCTAAAACACAAAATTAAACCATAAAAAATGATTGGAAAGGCAAGGTGACCAACCTAGTCTAGACGGAATCGAAAATGATCTAACGCAGCTCCCATACTCACAGTTTGAAAATCGCCTCCCAAAGGTGAAAATTCCAAATCTAGAAGAATTCGGTAAAAATCAATTGGTAAATGAAATTCTTAACCTATTTTACTATTTGATAAGGTTGATTTTTGCTATTTCTCACTAATCTAATTTTTTTTTAATATTTTTGAGGAGTTACTAATGCTTTGGGCAAGTTACTAATGCTTTGGGCCCATAATTGTCTATATTTGTAAGTTTTTAAGCAATATATTTTTGACAACCTTGTGACACTGAAGAGAATAAACTTTGTTCTTTATTGCGCTCGAAAAAACATGAGAATGTAATCGAGTAGAAGTTTTTCACTTTTTCAGACTTGTAAAGGTTACACAAAAAAGGAACCCCTTGGAGTCATCCTTAAGCTCTTTTCAGATTCTCTAAATATGAAAATATCGTTGAGTGATCTTGCTTCCCTTCACACTCGTTAAAAAGGTCTTGAAAGGGAATCTCTCGAGTAGAAGTTTATCTCTTTTTCGAACTTCAGAGACTAAAATTACGAAAAATGACAACCTTGGAGTTGTGTTTAAGTTCTTTTTAGACTCTCTAAACATGAAAAACCACCACGTTTTCCTTCTCTGGACTCGCTAAAATAAAAAAATGAAGGGCCCATATGGGACTGAAGCCTTACTTCTTCCAATTTATTAAACAAAGGAAGAGGGAATTACCGAAGGTGAGTTATATCGAGCATGTGTTATCCTCCTCGATCTCGTAAAAACAAAAAGAGGTACTTTTCTAACTAAATGGGGGAAAACATTGAAGGAAGTAAGTCAATTTATCTTTTAGAATTCTTACAAGTCACTCTTGCAGTCGGCCTTGAACATGACACTTGTTTTCACCTGCATTTTGAACACTTGGATAATATGAAAAACCTCTACACTGAACCAATCCTATGAGTCTTTCCACTCATTTGGATCATCCAACGAATGTCACAACGTCCACTGCATTATGTTTTGGTACGCGTTACGTTTATGATGCCAAGTCATGTCATGCCTCAGTGTTCAAGGGAAGTATTCGCCTCGAGAGTCAACCATCACAAATTTCAAGTTTCAATACCCATGCTGGTCCATACTCACTTGATTCACCATCTTACATATCTTTCCTATGCTAGTTTTGTGTCGATGATGGGGGATACATCAAGGCCCTCCTTCGACGAGTTTTTTCTAGTCAACTTCAACACATCATCCATGAATTAGACATAGAAACCGATTAGTAAATTGGGACTTGCATGCCTCAATGGAAGGCCTCATCGCCTCTGACAACAAGTTCACATCATTGACTTCTGATAGGATGATCCCACAAATGTTTGACTTCATCTCATTTATTCAAATTCATTGGATTGTACTAGGTACCTTTGGAGTCATTGACATCATTGATGATTTCCCTCGCACTTGTTACGGTTTACCTCAATGACCGGTAATCATTTGGTTTCTACCATGTTCAACATCAAAAAATATATTCACATGACTAGATTTGTACCACATCGGGATTGGGACGAAGACCCTGGGTTAAGCATTCACTATGTTATCTTCTTTCCCTAGGCTACGAAGGACATCATTTGAGCATATTGATATAAACACTGTCACATAGATCCACATTGTGTTGTTTCGTGGATATGTTTTATCATCTCATAGCTCCACTGTGTATTTCCCATGGCTATGATCAGTTCATTTCATGGAGGTATAGATCAATATTGTATATTTTGTGGCTATACCCTTAGTTAGTATCATCATGGATCTGCAATGTATTTTTTAGCGTCCATACCTTAAGTTCTTTATTACTCAAGCATATGTATGCCTTCCTTGGGTTTGAAACACATGATAGCATTTGTTTGATGGTTGTTTGCAACTTCTACGAGGTTCTCCGACTCCATACCCTTTCTTTGAAAATATACAAAGCACTTCAGTCATCAACTTCCGTCTTCTAACTTCACACTTTGGGGGCAAATCTGTTACATGTCAAAATTCATCACTTTGATAATGTCACATTATCATTGTCTCAAGTGTCACACTTTTTTCACAAGTGTTGTAAATGCCGCATTTTTGTTATGCATATGTCGCATTGTGAATGACACCATGGAAACACTTGATACATCCTCCAGGACATGTTGGAAGGGGAAACCACATCATTTGACAAGCTAAGAAAAATGTTTTTCCTTGAGAAATGGTCATTTTAATGAAATTTTGGAAGATCGACACTCCCCTTCTCATAGGCAGGGGGCGCAAGCACTCCCTGTCTATCTATCAATGAGTGTTGTAGTTCTCTATTTCCAATTTTGAGGGAGCGTTGATTGGTTGAGAGAATCATGGGAAGAAATCCCCCTTATCTCTAAAGATAACTAGAGATGATCTGAGTTGGTTTGACTCGAATCCAATCTTTAGGCTACATCTGAGGGAGATGTCATAACTGAAAGATTCATATCCTCAAATTATTCCAAATATGTCTAAGGTGGTTAAGCCTCTCTGTAACACACCCACGACGGGTAAAAAACAAATGAATAAAAAAAAAAAAATTCTTTCTCCTCAATTAGTCGATTCCTCCATCCACGGTCTCTAATCCTGGTCAATGGAAGTCAGGGAATAACTTCAAATCCATTGGACAAGTCTTCTTTCCCTTAAAGCACAGTTTATATGGAACCTGCGGCTTTCTCCCTAACGCCTTTAAGCTTCAACATATTTAGGAAGTAGCTCTCCTCGATAAGCCCCTCCCTTTTTGTGACCAAAGCTGTGACCAGTCACCAAATTGAAAGGCGCGTCGTGATTTTTTTTTTCATGACTTAACGTCTCATGAAGTTCACTTACACTTCCTTCCCTCTAATGAGTCAATGGCCCGGATCTCTCCTTGACCCAATGACTCAAATCAAATCATGATTTCACGTTTCGTGAATTCCTAGAACTTTTACTTCCGACTTCCTGAGTTGGGAACTCCTGATAAGACTAGATCTATGGTCCACGATCTTCCTTCGATCGATGGCTACGATCAACTCACAATTTTTTGTTTCAATACTTGGGAGGTTGGTTCACCTCTATTCTCTCTATTCCCGATTTCTTGATATTTGTGAGCGTTAGATTGACGGCTCACAACTCCCCACGATCTAACGAATCAGATCAAATTGTGATTTCATGTTTTGCGAATTATCACACCTCCACCCTTTGACTTCCCTGGGTCGCGAGTTAGCGAAATGTTGATCTCTTTCCACGTGTCCTCTTGGATAGATGATTAGGATCAAATCGTGACTTCGAGTATCGTGAATTCTCACAACTCCACCCTTTGACTTCCCTGGTTCACGAGTCAGCAAAATGCTGATCTCTCACCACGTGTCCTCCTGGATGGACGGTTAGGATCAAATCGCAACTTTGCGTATCAAAAATTCTCACAACTCCATTTTTTCCCTTGCAAATCTTCCAAAGTTCAAATCCTTGAACTCTCGAATCTGCTGCCATCTGTCTACTTTGAGGATGGAAGGTTCCGATGACTTCAAAACTTCGGGACTTGGAAAAGTCCATTCTCCTGTATAATTTCAAAGGGTTTAACCCTCATGCACCTTTCCTAGATCCAACAACTATTGGTCCTCACACTCAAATCTGACGGTCAAGGAGGGTCTCGATGGATCCTTAGATATATGGCCTAGATCATGTCACAACTTTAGGTTTCGGGAGTCTAGTCGCGCCAACATGTGAATCTCCCGATGTGCAGTCTTGTGAAGCCTGAAGGAGTCGAGGCATTAATTCCTGCGCCCCTTCTTCAAATCTAACGGTCATGATAGATCCTGGGACTTCCTGAACAGACCTCATCCATTCATCTTCTAAACAGAAAAGATATCCCCTTTCAATACTTGAACCTCACTATTCTTCCAGAGCTTTGTTGGCTCTGAAGGACTTAGGAGTTTTTCACTCTTTCTCTTGAATGTAACACTTGGAAGCGTTCTTCCACGCACTCCTTGCATTCATTCCTCAACTCTAGGACCTAAGATGGTTTTGGTATCTCCCCACCTTGCAGAGACTCAGTGCATACTTGCACTACCTCTCCTGAGCTTAATAAACCATGTCCTAGTAGTGTTTGCGAGGTTCAACCTCCGAAATCAGGGGAGTACTCCCTCAACTCTGAGACGACGATGAAATTATCTAGGGTGAGTATTCTCGATGAATTAAACTAGTTCATAAGGGAAATTAAGTAGATATAAAATTCCTCCAGGGATGAATGCATACTCTTAACTAAATCATTCAATACAGAAACCATTTACAGGCGTATAAATATAAGCATGCACTCATTATTTCTAGTTGAAGCACAAAGCGTGAAAGAAACACTTATCAGAACCATAAGGTGTGATGCGACTATTGAAAGGAGTGCTCGTTTCCACCCAACCATAGGCTCAATCAATCCCACTGGATTTATCACTGGCCACTCCTGAGCTTAGGCCACGATGCTTTTACATTCAATCTCTTATTTCCAACTCAACAAAAGTTAGGGACAAAAGTTACTCTCCTTCTCCCTATATAGGAATAGACGAGGAAGAAGGTTACTCTCCTTCTCCTGAATTTGTCTCCATTCACTGTGATCAAAACTCACTTTTCACTTTCAATCCTTCCTTGGACCCGAGATTTTCCTCTCTCGTGTCTTCATTTTTCCTCAGCTTTCCTCTTCCCACCCCCACACTTCCTTTCTTGCCTTCCTTAGCAAGATTGTGTGTGGCTCAGATCCCCAGTCTATGGTTAGGTCCAAAATCCTTCAAATGGGAGGTTTTCCCCATCCCCTCCTTAACTCTTGAGGAGGCCTTCCCACCTACCAGCCTAACAGAAATTCGTTTCAGGTTAGAGGGTTGTTCTGATCTTGAGCAAATAAAAACCAGCATAGTACTGGTTCGGTGGAGGTTAACGCAACCCTTCTGGGTCCCCTCCACCACCTTTCCATTAGAAATCATTGTATCTCTTAGCACATCCCATTCTTAGTAGTCATACAACATATTTCCATTATCTATTAAAATAACAAGAATTACATTCATCGAACTTTACACAAAGGTCCACCAAATCAAACATTCACACTTGGAGTTTGCCATAGTTCATGGCCAATAAAGTTATATTTACATATTGGGGAAAACAACGTGTTAAAATTCCCTCCCCCTTAATGTTATCATCATCCTCGATGTTCTATATAGCAACATGATAGGTATGTATAGAAGTAAACAAAATTGGATATGCCTATCTCATGGCATCTTCCATTTCCGATGTAGCCTCATCTGGGCCAAAGTGTTTCCATTGCACCTTGACCTATGCAATGGTTCAGTTCTAGAGTGAGGTTTCCTTCCTGTCTAGTATGCATTAGGGTTTTGGCAGGAATTATCCCTTCGGTTCCACCTAGATCACAGACCAATCAATTATATGATTAGCATCATGTACATATTTCTTCAATAATGAAACATGAAAAACATTATGTGCATTTATTGTGGGAGGAAGTGCTATCCTATAGGATACATGTCCCACTCTATCTAAGACTTCAAAGGGTCCACAATACTGAGGTGCCAACTTGGCACAGGCTCCCATTCTCAGAGAACTCTTCCTGGGTCTAACCTTGAGATAGACATGGTCTCTGGATTTGAACTCTTAGGGAGTTCTCTTTTGGTCGGTGTAACTTTTCTGTCGGTCCTAAGAAATTTTCAAATTTTGTCTTATCTGCACCACTTGTTGTTCCATTTCTTTTAGCATGTCGAGTCTGATTGTAATTCTGTCCACTGGATTGCTCCAAATGATTGGAATCTTGCACTTTCTACCATAGAGGACTTCAAAAGGGTTCATCTTCAAGGATTCTTGATAACCGTTGTTGTAGGAAAACGTTACCAATGGTAGGTAGTCTTACCACTTCTTAGGTTGATTCATTACATGCATCCTTAGCATGTATTCTACTATTTGGTTCACTCTTTCTGTCTACCCATCAGTTTGGGGGTGATAAGTTGTGCTGAATAACAATTTTGTCTCCAAAATGACCATTAGGGATTTCCAAAAGTTTGAAGTAAACTTGGTGTCTCTGTCAGATATAATTTCCTTGGGCATGCCATGCAGTCTAAATATCTCCATGAATTTGTTGGCAATATCTATTGCTTTGTAGGTTGACTTGATAGGGACGAAATGGGAAGACTTACTTAGTTTGTCCACCACGACCATGATGGCATCATTTTGCTTGGTCGACTTTGGTAGTCCAGTGATGAAATCCATGGAGATGGTTTCCCATTTCCATTATGGGATTGGTAGGGGCTGTAACAATCCTGCTTGATGCCGATGTTCTGCCTTAACTTGTTGGAACTCTAGGCACTTAGCTAGATAGTTAGGTATGTATTTATTCAACCCACGCCAATAGAATTGTTTCCTAGTGGTCCTGATCATCTTCTGATATCCTGGGTGACCATTATATGGTCTCTTATGTAGTTCATCCATTATGAACTTCTTCAAGTCGTCATAGTTTGGAATATACAATATGTTTCTGTAAGTCAGCAACCCTTCCTCGAGCATCTGGTAGTCTTCATACTTCAGCCCTGTAGGATATTGTATTAGGTATGAGGTCATGATATTGAAGAATGCATCTGTCTCTTGTGCATTTCATACCCTTTCCCTGACGTCCGTTTCACAAGTGCTTATTGTTGCTAGATGGATGTTTTAGGATAAATTCATGAGTGCGGACACAGACCAATCTCCCCAGATCCACCTGGATCTGGAACAAACTGTAACAGAATACTACTCTTTCCCTAGATCTAGCTATTGAACGAACTAAGAGAAATGGATGACGGACATACCTTTTGAACGCTCTCCTTTA
>ML787628.1:109706-130598 GCA_009831015.1 Picea engelmannii
TTCTTATGCTTGTTCTTGTTAACCTTTTCCATAAGTAATCTCCTCAATATATAGGAGAAGATTGATTAGTTACTTGGATAGGGAATAATCCCAAGATATCTGGAAAACCAGTATTTTGCCAACCATTCGAACTCCAACTCACCTTTCTAGAAGATTCCTTCTAGAAGGATCGAGAACTTATTCATTTTCTCACGTAAGAAACATGTCCGTACCCTAACCATTGACACAGTGCGGAAAGTCCGCAGCCAAGCTGAATGCAGAATGCGGAAATGAAGATTTCCGCAAGTGAGTATATATGTAGACTGCGTATTACTTTCAAAATATGATTTTTGAGAAAATGACAAGTGTAACCTTCTTCAGAAAAGTTCTTAATGAAGAGTTTGATCTTCCATTATCATGACATAATCATAATATCATCTCGATAACCAAAAATGTGGATAACAATGGATCATTTTTATACTCCTTCTAAGGGCATCGACCACCTTATTCTCCTTTCCTTTTATGTGTTTGATTTCGAAAATGAATTCATTTAGGAGATCCATCCACCTAGCTTGCCTGGCATTGAGTTTTGGCTTATCAAAAATGTGTCTCAATACACAATGATCTATCATAAGCACAAATCGTCTACCCAGGAGGTAGTGCCTCCACATTTTTAAAGCATGTACTATGGCAGCCAATTCTAGGTCACGGGTCACATAATTGATCTCATGCTTGTTTAATTTACTGGACGTGTAGCAAATTACACGTCCCTCTTGCATAAGGACTCCTCCGAGTCCTTCCTTACAGGAATCTATACACACAAGGAAATCATTATTCGGGTCTGCAATATTTAGCATGGGTGCATGGGTCAGGAGGTATTTCGGTTCCTGAAATCTTTCTTCACATTTCGATGTCCAAATGAATTTAATCGCCTTTTTCTGAAGGGAAGTGATTGGAAAAACAATATTGGAAAACCCTTTTTTGAACCTTCTATAGTATCCCGCCAGTTCCATGAAGGATCTAATATCAGATACATCCTTCAGGGTAGGCCATTCCATAATAGATCTGATCTTGTCAGGGTCTACTGCCACTCCTTCCTTAGAAATGACATGGCCTAGGTAATGGACTTGCTTCTGAAAGAAGTCACACTTGCTAAACTTAGCATAGAGCTGATGCTCTCTTAGTACTTGAAGTACAAGTCTAAGATGTTCTTCATGATCCTCCCTATTCTTGGGGTAGATTAGGATATCATCAATGAAAACCAATTCAAAATTGTCCAGAAATTTACTGAGTACATTATTCATCGAGCACATAAAAGTGGCGAGGGCATTGGTTAACCCAAACGGCACCACCATGAATTCATAGTGACCATACCTCGTCCTGAAGGTTGTTTTGTGGATGTATTCATCCTTAATCCAGACTTGATGGTAGACAAAACTTAGGTGGATCTTCGAGAATATGGATGCACCTCCCAATTGGTCGAACAGGTCATCAATTCTTGGTAAGGGGTACATGTTCTTTATGGTCTTGTTATTGAGTTGTCTGTAATATATGCACAGTCAAAGTGTGCCATCTTTCTTTTTCACAAACAAGACATGCGCTCCCAATGGGGATACACTGGGTCAGATGTATCCTTTTTCCATCATCTCCTTTGGTTGTAGCTTGAGCTCAACCAGCTCTGGTGTGCTCATCCTATATGGAATTCTATATGCTGGTACCACTCCTGGTGTAAGTTCTATCGATAAGTCAATATCCCTTCTTGGAGGTAGACCTGGTACTTCTTCTGGGAACACATCCTTGTATTCCCTTAATATGGGGTGGTCCTCTAGGTTTGGTTTTTCGTCATCAATGGATTCCAACACCTGTATTGCATATAAGGAACACCCCCTTTTGCAATACTTCTTCATTTGAAGGGTCGATATTTGTCTCACAGAGACAGGCTTCTAAAATCCTTGGAGGGTCATATTTCCCCCTTCTTCATTTAAACATTTTAAAGTTTTATGATAAAAATCCACTTTAGTTTTATAAGCAACCAACCAGTCCATACCAATCAACAAGTCATAAGATCCCAGGGGAAGTATGTTAAGGGTCACTCAGGTGGGCAATCCACCCATGATGAATTGACAAGATGGTATGACCTCTGCCAACTTTCTTTTGGTCCTAGTGGCTAATTATACCAACCATGGTTTAACATGTCTAATTGGCTGCAATTTACACTTATCAGTAGTCTGAGGGGAAACACAACTCAAATTAGAGCCTGGGTCAATTAAAATAGAAATTGGATGGCTGACGATCATACCTTCCAGCTCCACTGCTGAAGCTTGGTGGTCGTCTTGATTATTGTCCAGGGCTGCATATATTCATGGCATGCTCCTAGCCACATCATTGATGGTGGTAGTTTCTTGGATATTATAGACTCTTTTAATGTTTTGTTGTCGGTGTGGGAAATTACTCAATTTATGATCCTCTCCACAACCCCAAGATTTTAAGGGTTCCTTATTGAGGTTATCGGTCTTTACTGGGATTGTCTTAAAAGGTTTATTTCCACTTTGAGAGGGGAAATTTTTCTATACACTTCTAGTAGGAAGGCTCCATCTAGAATCTTTTTCATAGTTCTTAAATATTGAGGATTTAAACCCCTTCTTCTAGAATCCCTAACTACTCCTCTTCTTCCAGTCCTCATGGGGTATTTTCTTACTCCCAAACTGTTCATAGCAATACCTCACCTTCTGGATAGCTTCTTCTAAAGTCTTTGGTTCATCGAACTCAATCTTATCCCAGTAGGTCTGAGGTAACCCACTAAGGAACCGCTGCATTTTTCTTTTTTCATCTTTTATGTAGGGTACATACCTCAGTAGTTCAAGGATTTTATTGACAAATTCATCTATGGTGAGTTGCCCCAGCCTAAGTTCATATAACTCCTTAGTCTTCCCATCCATGTATTTCTCTAACAGATACTGCTTCCTGAAGTATTTCTCGAACTGTTTCCATGAAAATTCCTTCTCATGGACTCCTTTCACATTCCTAAGGTCCTCCCACCAAATGGAATCCTTCCCATTCAGGTTGAAGATGGCTATTCGAGCCTTCAAGTTTTTAGAGTAGTCATGGACTATGAAATACTTCTTTAAACCATGAATCCAAGCTTCCACCTCTTCTCCCTTCTTAATCTCTCCATCGAATGAGGGTAGTTTGGCTTTCCTAAACTCTTCAGGACCATGGGTTTTGGAACACTTCCATTTCTTTCCTTTCCTATCAAGATGCGAGCCGCCCTGTTACTAGAATATCCTTCAGATTTGTTAGCTTCCTTTCTAGAGGACTTTCCCGATGAGTGTCCCTTGCCTCCAGGTTGGACGTTCTTTGTGGTACTTCTCCCAGTGGGGTCACTTAGGGAGTCATGTTTTTGGGTTTCAGGTGGACTCTAACTTCTCCTGTTGTGTCGTCAGTCCACATGACTGGTTGCAAGTTCATGTTGTAGTTTCCTCTATATGTCGGATAAGCTCTGTAGCAAGACTGCGTTAATTTCTGTTTGTTTCTCTTGCTCCTTTATTAGGCTCTCGTTGTTGTCCTTGAAACTTTGTAACTCAGCCCTGAGGCTCCTTATGGTTTTAGCCATATATGGAGGGGTTTCCACCGCCCTCCTTTCATTATATTATTCATCTCTAATGTGGGAGCCATCCCCCACTTCATGGAACATCATCATCCTTTAGTCTTGGAGGTTTCTCTTGATTCACTAACTACTCGAGTGTTGACAAAAACACTTATTGTTAGCTAACAATATATCAATTTATGAACAATACATGGTTCAATTTCTTAAATTCATACACACAGTAGAAAGTTTCACTCTTTTCTTTAATAACACTTTTAACTAGAATTTTAAAAATGAGGCAAGGCAGGGTGTCACTCCTTTAAAAGTAATCCAGATAGCATTTTTAAACGACTCATCCATAAGCCCAAGCATGCCAAGTGTTGTAACCATGCTATGATACCAATTTGTAACACACCCACGATGGTTAAAAAAAAATGAATTTATTTCTCCTCAATTAGTCGATTCCTCCATCCATGGTCTCTAATCCTGGTAAATGGAAGTTAGGGAAGAACTTGAAATCCACTAGACAAGTCTTATTTCCATTAAAGCACAAGTTATATGGAACCTATGACTTTCTCCCTAATGCCTTTAAGCTTCATATTATTTAGGTTCTTTCTCTCCTAGATAGGCCCCTCCCTTTATGTGACCGAGGTTGTGATGAGTCACCAAATCGAAAGGCGCATCGTGATTTCGCGTTTCGCGACTTTATGTCTCACGAAGTTCACTTACTCTTCCTTCCCTCTAATGAGTCGAAGACCCAGATATCTCCTTGATCTAACAGCTCAGATCAAATCGTGATTTCGCAAGTTCCTAGAACTCTTACTTCCGGCTTCCTGAGTTGCGAACTCCCAATAAGACTAGATCTACGGTCCATGATCTTCCTTCGATCAACGACTACGATCAAGTATCAATTTCATGTTTCGAGACTTGGGAGGTTGGTTCAACTCTATTGTGAGTGTCAAATCGACAACTCACAACTCCCCATGATATAATGGCTCAGATCAAATCGTGATTTCACATTTCACGATTTCTCACAACTCCACGCTTTGACTTCCCTGGGTCACGAGTCAGCGAAAAGTTGATCTCTTGCCACATGTCCTCTTGGATGGACGATTAGGATTAAATCGTGACTTCGTGTATCATGAATTCTCACAAATCCATCCTTTGACTTCCCTGGGTTGCAAGTCAGCGAAATGATGATCTATCGCCACATGTCCTCTTGGATGGACGATTAGGATCAAATCACAACTTAGTGTATCGCGAATTATCACAACTCCATTTTTTCTCTTGCAAATATTTCTAAGTTCAAATCCTTGAACTCTTGGATCTACTGCCATCTGTCTACCCTGACAATGGAAGGTTTTGATGACTTTAGAATTTTGGGACTTGGAAAAGTCCATTCTCTTGTATACTTTCGAAGGGTTTAACCCTCGTGCACCTTTCCTGGATCCAATGACTGTTGGTCCTCACACTCAAATCTAATGGTTAAGGAGGGTCCCGATGGATCCTTAGATCTATGGCCCAGACCACATCGCAAGTTTGGGTTTCGTGATTCTAGTCATGCCAATGTGCGAATCTCCCGATGTGTGGTCTTGCGAAGATTGAAGGAGTCGAGGCGTTAACGCCTGCGCCCCTTATTCAAATCTAACGATCGCGCTAGACCCTGGTACTTCCCGAGAAAACCTCATTCGTTCATCTTCTAAATGAGAAGATATCCCCTTTCGATACTCGAACCTCACTATTCTTCCGGAGCTTTATTAGCTCTAAAGGACTTAGGAGTTTTTCACTCTTTCTCTTGAACGTAACACTTGGAAGAGTTCTTTCGCGCACTCCTTACATTCATTCCTCAGATCTAGGACCTAATATGGTTTTTGTCTTTTCCCACCTTCCAGAGACTCAGTGCATACCTTCACTACCTCTCCTGAGCTTAATAGACCCCTTCCTCGTAGTGTTTGCGGGGTTCAACCTCCGAAATCAAGGGATTGCTCCCTCAACTCTGAGATGATGATGAGTATCTCTGGGGCGAGTATTATTGAGGAATTAAACTACAACATAAGGGAAATTAAGCAGATATAAAATTCCTCAAGGGATAAATGCATACTCTTAACTAAATAATTCAACACAGAAACGATTTACAGGCGTATAAATATAAGCATTCACTCATTATTTCTAGTTGAAGCACAAAGAATGAAAGAAACACTTCTCAGAACCATAAGGTGTGATGCGATTACTGAGAGGGGTTCTCATTTCCACCCAACCGTAGGCTCAGTTACTCCCACTATATTTATCACTAGCCAGCCCCGAGCTTAGGCCACAATGCTTTGAGATTCAATCTCTTACTTACAGCTCATAGGAAGTTAGGGATGAAGGTTACCCTCCTTCTCCCTATATAGGAATATACGAGGATGAAGGTTACTCTCCTTCTCTTGAATCTGTCTCCATTCATTGTGATCGGAACTCACTTTTTTCTTTCAATCCTTCCTTGGACTCGAGAGTTTCCTCTCTCGTCTCTACATTTTTCCACAACTCTCCTATGCCCACCCCCATGTTTCCTTTCTTTCCTTCCTTAGCAAGATTGTGTGTGGCTTGGATACCCATTCCATGGTCAAGTCTGAAAGCCTTCAAATGGGCGGTTTTCCCCATACCCTCCTTAACTCTTGAGGAGGCCTTCCCACCTACCAGCCTGACTGAAATTCATTTCGGGTCAAAGGGTTGTTATGATCTTGATCAATTAAAAACCAAAATAGTACTGGTTTGATGGAGGTTAACGCAACCCTTCCAGGTCCCCTCCACCGCCTTTCCATTAGAAATCGTGGTCTCTCTTAGCACATCCCCTTCTCAGCAGTCATACAACACGTTTCCATTATCTATTAAAATAACAAGAATTACATTCATCGACCTTTATACAAAGGTCCACCAAATCAAACATTCACACTTTGAGTTTGCCATATTTCTTGGCTAATAAAGTTATATTTACAGACTGGGGAAAAGAGGGTGTTACACTCTCAAATCCTATAAAAGGAGGAATTCTCATGGTGAAAAGGAGGAGAATAATCAACAAAAAGTATTGTCATTCTGATCTTAAATCTTTCAAGCAGGGTGTGGACAAGGAGAACTTGGATAGGTTGTTGCAACTGCATCTACATATTGTAAGTGACTTGTAATGTTCTCATTAGTATATGCTTGGCCTATTTCCTTCAAGTTTGTGTATGGTTGCATATACTTGTCTTTTATTGATAAATTTGTTTTAAACAATCCTGGTAGAGTAGGAAGTATGTGTTGTCTTTTCCATCTATTGGATTGCATATACCATTAAGGAACTTGAAGATCAAGTTCAACCTAGACTAAGCGAGGACAAACTTCAGAAAAATGTACATCATACTTTCTTCATCTTTTCCCTTTCACTAGTTTAACTACATTTAAAGGAATGTTAATGTCCAATGTTAGGATCTTTCTATCTTGGTAATAGGGGTCTAGAATCCAAGAGGATATTCACCTGTCCGCAGGGGAATTTTCCTACAACAATCCAGTATTGGGTTTCCTAATTCATATCTTGTGTTTATTGTGCGGACAATGTGTTTATTTTTTTGTTCTTTCATTTTTATTTTAGTTATTTCCAAAATTTGAGCACTAAGATAGTGAAAATAAATCTAAGATCTAAGTCAATAAAATGTATAGTAAAATATTTTCAAAATATTGTAAGATTTGTTGGGATGAACATTTCCAATGGAATATCCATGATATTTTACAAATCATATTGGTATCAGACCAATTACTTTTGGGTTTTTGTGAAAAGTTTCAAGATGTAGGAATTAGCTTAATAAGGAATCATAGAACACTAGCCATTGTGAATGAATCCAATCGTAACAACCCTCAGGATGATTTATAAGAGAGATTCAAGAAGCTCGAAGAAAATTCCATAGATATCTCTTGCTGCAATGTGGTCCTTCTCATGGTGGCTCTAATGAACAAGTTTGGACCTTTCAGGGAGGTTGGTTTCTCTAACCCAAACCCACATGATCTTCATCCTATTGTTGATGGTTTGGGAAATAGTTTTGGATAGTCTTGTAACTACTTCCAACCCTTTATTTTTTTTCATGCGCCTACTCTTCTATGTTAGATATTTGAGCCCACAATACCTTACTCTACTGTCCTTTTTTTTTCTTGTAGGTGAATTTTTTCATTGCAATCATGCAATATAATCATGTTGGTTTAAATATTTAGAATTAATTATTATATAATTTTTCATCTATCTTGGTACTTTTTGAATAGAAAAAATGGAGGAATTCGCTTGAAGTGCCTATTTTAGGGGTAGTTCCCAGTTTGGTGATTTGGGGTATGGAAAATTCTAGAGCCAATTTGAGGTATCAAATAACACTTTTGGGGTCAAAACTATGTGAACGTAGCTCACAACTCTTCTATGTTGTTCTACACGTCAAAATATTTCCAATGGTGCAACAATCACCTCATTCATAATTCGTATGAGGAAGTTATTCCTTCATCAAGTTGACCTACCCTATTAACCACCATGCTATCAAGTGGATGCCACATCATCTCTCATTAATCACACATGTGTGGATAGTCATATGTGTACTTTCAAGAATACTCTAGAGGGTCCAAAACCCTAACACTAATTGATGGTTGAAACATGCAAAAACCTTAACATTAACCCTAAAATCTAGGGGTGAGATATTAGAGCATAAATAGGAGGTAGAAGAATTTGTAGCAGCCATTTAGGCCATAGTGTCCACGAAAACTCCATAGTGAGTGCCCCTTTGTTTGTACTTTCATTTCTTAATTGAGGAAAAGAGAGCATATAATAGGCATCACCTTCTAGTTGGTTTTATCCAGTATTGTGTTTCCTAGTTCATATCTTGTGTTTATTTGTGTGAACGATGTGTTCATTTGCTTGTTCTTTCATTTCCATTTCAGTGATTTACAAAATTTGAGCACTAATCTAGTAATAATAAATCTAATATCTAGGTTAATAAACTTCCCAATAAAATATTTTCAAAATATTTTAAGATCTATTAGGATGAACCATTCCAATAGAATATCCATGACAATTTATATATCGTATTGGTATCATACCAATCAATTTTGGGTTTTTTTTGGAAGTTGCAATATCTAGGAATTGGCTTAAGAATGAATTCATATAACCATATCCATTGTGAATGAATCCAATCGTAACAACCCTCAATATGAGGTAGAAGAGATATTTAAGAAGTTGGAAGAAGAAATCACATATATCTCTTGCAACCTGATCCTCCTCATGGTGGCTCTAGCAAACAAGTTTGGACCTTTCGGGGAGGTTTATCACTCTAAATTAGAAGTTCGATTAGATGAAAAGTTGGGAGATATTAAAGATCCAAAGCCAGAGAAACCAAGTTCCAATCTCATCAATTCTTCAAAATATCTATTTAAAATGTCATCCAAAGTGGACATCAAACCCTACCAAGGTGAGATTAATGTTATTAAGTGGAATCATTGGTTGCAATAGTTAGAAGTTTATTAATATTTCCATATTATATAAGAAGAGAAAAAGTTTTCATTTTCCGAACTAAAATTAGAGGGCCACGCACTAACCTAGTCGAAAATCCAAACATAGAGACTTAGGCTAGAGGGTGATCCACCAATGACTAAGTGGGAGGTGTTTAAAACCCTCGTCAAATCCCAATTCTACCCTGTTGGGTATGTAGAGGACTAGTGGATCCATAGGTATCACTTTAGGTAGAGGCAAGGTAATAGTGTGCAAGAGTACACCACTAATTTTAGAAACATGGTGATTATGCTGGTTATATCTCCCAAGAACCTAGACATATTATTCAAGCATATAGGGGCTCTACATAGTCATTTATGGAAGCAAGTGATTCTCTTTAAAACTAGGAAAGTTGATGATGCATATATATAATCACAATAATTGGAGAATATAGGTCATAAGAAAGGAAAACCAATTGGTTCCAAATTGAAGGACCACCAAGATGCTTCCAAGGAGGAGGAGAAGAAGTGGAAAGGAAAGGAAAATAAGACAATATCCTCCTCATATCAATGAAAGGATACAAACAACCATTACAACCATTGTAATAATGTTGTTCACACCAAATATAAGTGTTGGAAGCTACATCCAAATATAAATCTAAAGAACCATAAGAAGGATCAGTGAAGAAGAACCTGCTAGCCATGGATTCATGCAACCTAGTAGAGAGAAGCTTAGTTGTGGATGAAAATATTGTTTGTAATGTAATGCAGAAGGAGGTGAACCTAAGTAGCCTTCATCACAAGGAAGATAAGGATATGACTAAACTCTTCCATATTAATATATAGGAAAAAAATACCAATGTGGATGCTCTATTCGATTATGATTCATAGGCTAGGATCATAATAGAAGATCCAGTCCACAAGCTTGGATTCAAATTTCATGGTCATCCTAATCCATATCCATTAGAATGGGTAAATCAAGATGCAAATATCAAGGTCACTAAACAATGTATGATCAAATCTTATATAAGTGTATACTATATTGATGGAGTGGAGGTAGATGTAGTACCACTTGATGTTTGTGGTGTAGTGTTTGGAAGCCCCTACATGTATATGAGGGATGCAATCTTCATGAGGAGATAAAACCAATATAGTGTGAGCAAGGATGAGAAGTCTTTCATCATCAATGCACATATTTATTTTTTCCCTTCCTCATATTTCTAATGAGTTCTAGGTCCTCTACTTCGAAAATATTAGCATAAGTATGTTAATTATCATTAAAATAAACACCTTGGACAAAGGGTTTCTAATATGGATAAAACACATTCAAGGAAACTAGCACCAAATTTGTAACCTATACTATTATCCCCATTGTAGTCAACTGATATCTCAACTCTATGCTCTTGGCTAGGTAGCTCACCACTATATAAGTGTGTTGATAGGGGAAATTCCCCATATTCAACATTAGAGGTTATCCACAATGAAAGGTTCCAATTAGACCTCACATTGTTTTGAATACAGAACCTATCTAAATTCTATCCTGTTAACCATTATTATTTTATGATTTTGAGGAATAAATTTGAATTCCTAAATTTTATCTTAGAACTAACAACAAAATGTTGTCCTAATCTAACAACGAGCTAGGATTTGGTAGTGCGAAATGAACATGAAATAAACAACCATTCCAACCAACAGATTAGAAAATAGTTTTCTATGTAATAATGGTCAAAACAATAAAATCACCAATCATTAAATTAGGTTAGCCTCATATTAATAACCAATAACTATTTCATATTCACCACTATCCATTGATTGAATCAAAACAATAAGAATAAATCACCATTTGCATGATAATAATCTACAAAAAGAAGTGAAAGTAGTAAAGTCATTTGAGTATAAACAAAGAAGGGAGTAGTCCCCCGCCACACATACACCAGATTGAGTCTCCAGAAGGTGGCCAATAATGGATTCTTCTCATTAATAGTTCATAAAATAGTATACAAAGGTGCAAAAGAAAAAACCCCTTCTATATTAGGTTTATCTTATTTATACCCTTGAGGGAGAGGGGGTTAATAATTTTGATTCCTCCACTTGGTTATCTGGTTCTTTTCTTAGCTTTCCAGTTTATTTGTTCAATTTTATTTTCTACCATATGAGAGTTTGAATTTCTTTTAGATCAAAGTGGGGCTTCTATACTTCATTTCCTCTTCTCGGGCTACTTGTCCATTGGTGCTTCCTCTTGTAATTCAATGAAATATATAAAAAACATTCAAATTTACTTGACTTCAAGTGTTCATGGATTGACAAGATCACATCAATGACCATACTTTCCTTTGAAGATATTGTTATTGGTGAAAGTTTCTCTTCCCTTGTCTTGTTGTGACTTTCATTGCTTTCCTTCCCATGACTGAATAATTCCACCTTCTTTCATCCACTATCAAATATCTCATGAATCCATCTCTTTCCATATGTGATAAAATTTCCATGATTCTGGTACTCAACTGCACAGAAGGCTGACCCATCTGCTGATTACAACATATTCCTGCTTCTCAAACTATCTTCTCAATCTGCAAATTAGACTCTAAATATCTGCAACAATTTGTACTGAATATATCCCTACCTGAATACACATGCAAAATCCTTTATACGATCATGGACCTTTTCATGATAGTTTTTCCAATGATATACTTCATAACTATAAGTTGATACATGCATGGGAACGTGTTCTGAAAGTTTCTCCTCAACTAATCAAACCGTCACAAGGTATTCTCCACTTTTTCATCAAACCACTTCGATACCTCCTTCCCAAAACCTACAAATGCTTCAGAATTCTCGAAAGATAGTTCTCTTATATGTAGATATGTTGCTTAGACGCCCCCTATTCAATATTCATATTTACTGGGAGTCTCCAAGTCAGATGGCTCATAAAGCTGGAGGAAGCCTCCCTAATGCGGAGTAATATTCCCCTTCATCATCTTCCTAAATTATGACATTTTCCTCTTTGCTTGTAGATTCATCATGATGTCGTACTACTACAAATATCGAGAGTATGACTTCTGGAAGTACTTCACTCATCCACTCTTCATTCACCCGCTCTTCATTTTCTTGTTCTTGTTTTCTTTTCCAAACATTCTTATATATGATATCGATGTTCTCTTTAAAATTTTCCATCATGATTTTACAATCACAAGCTATGTGTCCATAGTCATGGCATCTGTAAAAATTAATATTGTATGGAGTCACGTATGAATTTCTTTCTTGACCATTTCTTTCATAAGCTCTGCAATTTACATCTTTATGTCCAAAATTATTACATGTAAAACAATGACCATAAAAGAAGCTTTGGTACCTAGGAGTGAATGATCTTATTTGTGATGTAGTCCTTCTGAATTCATTCCTTGGTTGATCATGATATTATCTTTTTTCGTTTCCTTCACAATGATTGAAGCTTATTTGATACATGAAAGTGGAGGGTCTTGTTTTATATTTGTCTCTTCTATATTCTTCATTTTGATTCTTCTCTATTTCTAGAATGTTCTCTTTTTAGGGCTTGAATTATTCCTTCTCGATAGAGCCTTTGATAACTTCTGCATAACTCTTGGTCTTATCTTCATTCATCCTTTCCAGCAACCTATAACACTTCTCTTCATCTTTCTTTACTGGCTGAGTGGAGTTTCCTCTCTATTCAATGTTCTGATTGAGCTTGAAAACTTTAAATCTTAATGCGACAACTTATTCTTCAATATTTTCATAATATTATTCTTTCTTCATCATCTGCATCTTCATAACTTTTTTCGTTCTCTTTGCTTCTTCAAGTTGGGTCTTCAAGGTGATGATTTCTTCAAGTCTTCTTTCTTGTTGACCAAATTTTGCTTCAAGCTTGTTTAAGTCCTTATATCTTTCCTTAACATGACTTGTCAACATTTCTTCTCTCTTCTATGCTTCCTTTCTTTGTAATACCATTTCATCTTCCAAACAATGTTTCTATTTCAACTGATCCTTGAGAGTTTCTTTAATTAATTTGGATTCATCCAGTTGAGATTTTAGATTTATGATAACTTGACTATCTTCTCCTGAACCTTACTTTAGCATAATCAATTCTTCCTTCAAGGAATTGTTTTCTCTTCTTTCCTTATTTATCTCACTTAAAGAACTGATTAGTTCAACCTCAAAATCCACTATGACTTCTTCACATTCTTCTTATTTTGAATATGTCTAGCATGATGAGAATATTTCTTCTCATTCTGCCTCTACATCTTCTCTAATATGCTATGGCTCTATGATGTTCTGAGATCCCTTGGAATAGAGATTATGTAGCTTATCTAGCTTATCCCAAAGCTCTTTGGTTGATGAGCACTATACCACATTGACTTTAACTGAATTACATAATCCTTCTAGGATGAAATCCATTGTAATTTTGTTATTCCTTTTCAATTCCTTATTGGATGTAATCTTTGGAGGTTTCTTTGTAGTAGTGTATCCTAACACAACTACTTGCCAAACATCATACCCTTGTGCCTATAAAATAAATTTCATTATTGTGATCCACATCTCATACTTCAGACCAATCTGACCATCAAACCATGGTGTTCCATTAAATCTATATCGGTTATCCATGATATCCATGATCTTCCTTCCAATGGTTAAACTGTTTTTTGTCGATTGTGATACCAATTGTTGGAATATTCACCAATACTAAGAGGGGGTTTGAATCAATATTGAGAACTTTTTACTAATTTCAATCAAAACATTAACTTATCAATGGTTCCATTAACTTATGATTGTATTTAACATATCATAATCATATAACCATAAAAAATGTATCACAACATACAAAGGTACAAAATATACAAATATTTTACAAGGAAACCCAAATGGGATAAAACCACATATTTCTTTCTTATATATCAAAGATTACATTCATAGGAAGAACCAACTTGCAATTCTCCAGCACTAATTGGAACGAGGCTCCAACCCCCTATTTAGAGGCTCCAACCTAAAGGAAGCTACAACTCCCTGAATTCTCTAGATCTAACTGGAAGGAGACTCCAACCCCCTAGTTTTCAGGCTCCAACTTGAAGGAAGCTCCAACTCCCTATGTTCTCTGGATCTAACTAGAAGCAGGCAATGAACCCTTGATTTAAAATCTCCAACTTCTTGTGTTCTCTGGTTCCAACCAGGAGGAGGCTACAACCCCCTTTCCTTACCCCATCTTCCCACCCTAAAATATAAGTGTGGACTCAAATTGTCACTACCACTGATCAACCTGTAACTAGAACTATTACTCATACATCAATATATCATTGTCACTGTCACATCAACTTGTAATTGATGATCAACCAATCATCCAACCTACCAATATCCTTGTCACTATCTTTGTCACTGATATACCATCATCAACCAACTATAACCAGATCCACTCACACAGATACCAAAACCATCACCATACCATGTACATCAAGCATCTACATATACCAAACTAGATACAAAGGTACCATAACATCACTTAACCATGTATCCAGAATGAAACTCAAACCATGTGCCTCAATAATATGCCCACATACATAAATCATGTCCCATGAGATACCATCAAACATGTGCCATATCACTCATGATATTCCTCAAGCATATACCATACAAAAAACCATATGCTAAGTATCCAAGATGTGCCTCATGGAATATATGACAACTCACAAAGACATGCCTCAAGCATGTGTCAAACCTTCCAAGGTGCAAGCCTAAAAACACATAGAATAACATAGCTTTATATTATGTAGAAGTCGACTGCATCACATCTCAGACCATACCTTCCTGGACATCAACGACCTGGTACAAACATCCTCTCTTAGATCAGTGTTAGCCTCATGGGACCAATAAGGGTATTGTGTGGGGCCTTGTGTTATGAGGGTCGTACAACCTATGGGGGTGCCTCACTGGACACCAATGGCCTGACCCACATGGATCAAATAAATTAGGTTTTATCAGAAAACCCTTTCTCTCCTCTGCAATCCCAAAAATTTTGCACTTCTTACTCTTTCACTTCCTCAGATTCATCGTTTTTTATTTGCCAATAGATCACATGTTTATTTAGAATATATTTAATAACTTATGTGTATGGATGTTCTTATGAGAGGTTTCTTGTGGTGTATTTATACCTTTCCAAAGTAACATCTTTCATTAACTTTAGGGGCAACCTGTGCTTTCTTGTTACAACCACTTTACCCTTTAATTAATGACTTGCAACTGTTTAAGGGATTTTAACCATTCTTCGGGGCTTCCAACTTCATGACCTCATAAATCCTCAACCATGAGAAACTACATGACATACCACCTACCGTTGGAAATGACATGATGAAGACTATCCAACTATGACTATGTTACATGCATTTACATTGTTCTTCATGTCCATATTCCTTAAAAAACTCTGGGCTTCATGACCACACCTCTAGGGCTTCTTATAGATTTCTTCAAATGCACCCATCACATTTGTTGACATCAATGAAAACCAACTTAATAACAACATCAATGAAAACCAACTATCCAACACAGTCTAGGAAGATACTCCAAGAGGATCAGTCTTAGAGATGAGTTTAGAAAATTTTCCAAGGGATTTTGTGCCACCAAGGAAGTTGTCAGCAAAGCCGATAAACTTACAGAAGGAATAAAAGTACACACTCATGGAGCAAGAAATTACACCAGGATTAAAAGTGGAAGTAGACAAGTTAGGTGTAGTGTCGAGTCTAAATTTTGTGGATCACGACGTGTCAAATGAGAAGATGTTCTCAAACTTAGTACCGAGGAAATATCTGAAGACACTCATCGATCCATAGACGTTGTTTATCATATTTGATCCAAATACTTGGGAAACACAATAGGTGAAATCGAGAATCCTGAAACTATTACAAATCCCGCATTTTGGTAGGAGTGTCAATATCAATGCCTATGTGAATATGTCATTAATATGTGTCCATGGCAGATACCTATGGCTGGAAAATGTTGTGTCCATCGATTCATAGATGATCGCACAGATAGCATGGATTCCAATGGTAGGATAGGACCCATTCCCACTTTTCACAGATAAGTCGAATTAAAAAACATTGTCAGAGAGGATGAAGGATAAGTTTGGTATGTTCAGAGTAGCTACAAACTCGATGTAACAAATATCAATGATGTCTACGTCAAGTTTTCAATGCAAGTGTTGGCTTGAAAATTTTTGAGGAAGCGTCATAGGGTTCAAGTGCTGAAAGGTGTGATAACAACGACAGAGAAGTGCATCGAAGGTGTACAGATGAATTGAGAAATGTTCCTAGTCAACCAGTTCTAGATAGACTGTAGAGAAGCTCAAGACAAAGGCATGGAGTTCCATTATGCCTAGTTGTTGATACTAATTGCATTAGTGTCTTGAGGGAGACATAAGACTCACACTTTTTTTCAACAACAAATAAGCCATGCTCGGCAGTGAGATACACTAACTTGTGGCATGTCGTGCACAAGGCGAGATAACAGGATAAAAATATTAGTTTTTATATATATATAATGAAGTAATTAGGGAAAGCATCCAGAGGACACCATGGATATTACCACAAGTGGTAGAATCCTACAAACCAATTGTTTGATTTAAGGTTGTTTATTAATTGGGTTGGTTGTCATTTATTTCAACCCTTGAATCAATTCCGATAGAAAATTATGTTATCCCCAGAAGTGTGGATAGTAAACCCATGTTTTCCCAAGGAATAATGTAATGAATATGAATGAATTTGCAGATAAGACTATCATGGATGGATAGTACATGTTGTACTTTTTCCGGTGATATGTGGTGCATTACATAGTTCCTCACGGTTGAGGAGATATGGACTAGTGAAGTTGGAGAACCCTCATGACTTATCTAGAAGCCCCTAGAAGGTCAAAGAAGTCAATTATTCTAGAAGATCCTAGAAGAATTTTACTAGTCAAAGTGGTTGTAACTAGGAGTTAATCATGAGTAAAATTGTTGCAATAAGAAAATAATAAAAATAAATTAGTTGCAACAAGAAGTGGTGATCTTTCTATTTATGGTAAAGTTCTTGCAAATGGGTAAAGTATTTAAAAGTGGGTTAGCTCTAAAAAAAGAAAGTTGGGTAAAATAGTTAGAATATAGCCCCCAAAGGAATATGTTTGGAGAGTATAAATAAGAGAGAAAGGGTCTCTCATTTGGACCTAATTTGAGTACATTGAAAATCTCTTTTGTGAAATGTTATGGGCAGGTATCATTGATAAACCTATAGCAGTGAGTCTTAAGAAGTGAGGAGAGAAGTTGCAGGAGTTGAAGCGTAGAGACTTTGGGTAATGAACTAGGGTTTTATTGAAGATGTTTGCATGTTGCAGTATTAGAAGGGCATGGACATCTGTGGGCCATAGTGGGACAAAAAGCGGATAACCATGGGTTTACTAAAGATAGAGCGCGGATCTATTTCCAAAGATGAAGAAAAGGAAGATCACATCTATCAGTGACAAATTGCATAACTGAGAAGAGGCTATAGGAAGGTCTAATATTAAGAAGGTACAAATAAGCTATCTATAGTAACAAAAGGTATGTTATATGCTTATCTAAAGTAGATCCTTGGTGAATATTTTGATATGGTCATGGAAGATTGAGATCGCGTCCTTGAGGGACTATTTGTTGTACGATATATTCTATATATGAAAGATGTACATAGATATATTTCTACTGTATTGGTTGTTTGTTGTTGGGATACTTCTTTGGGCATCTTGTTAAGACATATCCTATGTTGTTTAGGCGTATGGTTGAGGTTTTGTGGTTGAGACATAGTGTTATCATTATAGGTTGGTTTTCATAACAATGAGGGTTTGATGTATGGTTAATGTAAGGGTTTCCTATATCACATGAGTTCAATAAGACATATGTATGAACCTAGTACATGGTTGTGTTAGATGTACTTCAATATTGGATGAGTATTGTTTCTATCATATCAACTAGTTTTTGAGCAGATATAGAGTGACCAGATAGTGACAGAGACTGAGACAGTGACAAAAATATAGTGAAAAATATATCATTTGTGATACTATTAGAGATTTTTGCTAGTTTGTGAGTTGCAATAAACAGAGGCATGAACATCCATGATTTGCAGTAGGAAAAAGCACAAACATCTGCGTGTTGCAGAATATATAGGTCGCGGATCTTGAGGAAATTTTTGAAGAAGATTGGTATAGGTTGTGATAGGATTTCAGTGATAGTTATTATAGTGACAATGTTTATTCATTGATAGTGACAGGTTGTCTACATTTGACATTTATACTTTAGGGAAGTTGGAAGAGGCAAGGATAGGTGGTTGCAGCCAAATATACTATGGGGTTGTAGCCTCCTTTTTGTTGGAGCCAAAGAATTGGGGAGTTGGAGATTCCCTTAGGTTGTAGCATGATAATTTAGGGGGTTGGAGCATCCTTCTAGTTGTATCTAGAAACAAAAGGAAGTGGGTGCTTCCAATGAATGTACTTCTTAAAGACATCTAAGAAAAAATATTCCGTGATTTTCTCTCGCATTGAGTTTCCACATAAAAATACTAGTGCACTGTGTATGTGTATTGTTATCACTCCAAGAAACTCCTTAGAGTTGTAGGCTAAGGATGCTTGGTAACTTAGAAATAATGGTTTTTTATGTGTTTGGGAAAATGGGGTCTTTAATGATCAATGAAATAAGCAACTCCTCACACATCTAAAGAAACAGTGCTTTTAGGAAACAATAATCAGATCAAGTAATTTGAAAGGGGGGATGAAGAACACTATTCTTGATTGCCAAATACAAATGAATGTAGGGCTTAATGCAATATAGAGAGGAATCCTTTAATTTCAAGTCTATGAGCTAAATAAAGAGATAATAGTCTTCATGAACTAAAATAAACCGAAACAAAGTACAGAAAAGGAAAGATGGACAATTCTGATATTGAAAACGAAAGGAAACTGAACTTTATTTCTGCAAAAAGAGTCTATACAGTAGCATAAAAATATCTCCCAGTTTGAACCCTTGTCTCTTAGAAAAAATAGGCATTTATAGCCTCTTACAATCAGTTTTACAGATCCTAAAAACATGGATCTGTATTTAAGAATAGCAAGTCAAATCTAACTAAACAACTTGATAATAAAGTTTTAACAACTAAACTATCATTCAAATTGTCTTTCAATCTAAAAAATTTGCCATCTGTATCCTTCAGCTCCTGGAATCTTTGATGTAATGAAACATGGAAAGGCACCTGTCTTGACAGTTGGATTTCTTCAACGTTCATAGTCAATATTTGAGGAAATTTGTTTTGCATGTGGTTCCCAAAATTCCCTCGAACCTCTGATGCTGAGTCCTTTGCAAGCAAGTTGTTATCGCCCTGATACTCTGGAACTCTTTATAACCTGTGAAAAATGACCTGTTCCATCCTTGGATTCCAAAATTTCTTTTCCTGCTTTCAACAGCTAACTCGCTTTATATTTCGTTGGTTAGCTGGTGAAAGCGCTGCCTTTCACCAGCTAACTGGTCGCAAAAATACACTATGCGCTGGTGAAAGCCCTGCCTGCGCCCAAAATGAGTTTTCACCTTCAAAACTGTGATTCCATCAACTCTCAATGTGTCTCTGATTTCTCCCCTTGCATGTTAACAACAACTTGAGCAAGCACTTTCAAATCTGGGTGGGACTTTTTCTTTTGTTTTTTCTTCAATCTTCTGATCTTCCTTTTAAGGCGTTTTGCAAGCCACCATAGACTATTGTAATCTTTGGTGATATTCTTTTGTCTTTTCTTCTTTTTAACACTTTCCCAAGCCAGTCTTTCAAATGCAACGTTGGTTTTTGAAAAGTTATCATACAACTTCTTGTATCTTTCTTTGATTACCCATTCCAAGACATCTTTGTTATCACTGAAATTTTGTCCGCACATGGTGACAAGAACTCCACATCGTCAAAACAAAAAAAAGTCATTCATGGCACAAGATTAATTCCTCAGCATTGAAAAAGGGTCAAAAAACTATATAAATGACCAAAAATTTGAAAGGCGCTTTACATCATCTGGGTGTGCGCGCGCATGCGCATAACAGCAACATACAAAGCGCGCATATGTGCACAAGGCGTGGCTGTTGGGCGAAAAACCCACGCGCCTGCTAAACGACGCATTTATTGAAATTGGTCGGCCTCCCAACCACTAATGGATCAGCTCCCAAGCCGATTTGACACCAAATCCGAGGTCAATCCTCATGGTGGGCTGGTCAAAGACCTAATTGAGCCCTCAAGAGCCCCTTTTCACATTCTAAAGAGGTTGCATAATAACCCAATGCTTGGCTATAAAAAGCCATGAATGACCACAATTTTCTCAAGGAATTCTTTGTATTGTTATGCTGCTGAGATTGCTAAGGACTCATTCTTTGGCAATGAACACCACAAGGTGCATTTCATAGAGCTATTCACCCCTCACTTGAGCGAATAAGCTTGGAGTTCTTTCACCCACATTTTCATCTTTTCATTGTAAGGAGAGCAAGCTTTGAGGGCCTCAAGAGCCTTCCATTGGAGAAAGAAGGGACCCAAGTCCCCTTTCTTCTTTGTGCCTTTGGATTTCATCAATAGATCAGCTTATACATTGGTGATATTGGTCCATTTGTCTCTATTTTTCATTTGCTTTATATGCTCATAGTTTTTATTAGTTTTAGTTTAATTCTTGTTAGTAGCTTTGTTATTTTTCTTTCTAACCTTTCCTTTCACAGTTGTCATGCCTAGCAGAGCCCAACTGGGCATGTAAGCACTCTTAATTTGCTCACCTAGTGACGAATTGGGTGCAAACAGATTGGCGACCGTACTGGGGAGAAGGTATCAATTCCT
>ML787628.1:134404-157939 GCA_009831015.1 Picea engelmannii
TCGCCCTTTAGGGATGGGAGTCCCGGTAGTCTTCCATCATGTTGCAGATCAACCACATACTTCTTCTCCTCATTTTGCTAGCTTCCCATATGGACTCCCAGATCATCGCTTCATGGTTACGTTCTTTTTACCTGCACCTCCGCTGGATCACGAACCCACCATTTCATCCACCACTATTGCCCATCTGCGAACCTATCTCCATTTCACCTACCTCATACAGAAACTCACCAATGGGGCCCCCACCCTTCATCAGTTCTCCCAGAAATTTATGCCCTCCCTGGGGCACTCATTTCACACTGGGGCACCCGTTTCTGTATTTTGTACATCTTTCCCACATTTCTTCATTCTTTATTGTACAAACGCCTTTTATTTCCAGTCTTTACTTTTGTCGTCACCATTGGCGACCTACTTTCCTTTTTTGGCCACACGCAACCCATGTCACCCTT
Source organism: Picea engelmannii (assembly GCA_009831015.1). Classification (NCBI taxonomy): domain Eukaryota; kingdom Viridiplantae; phylum Streptophyta; class Pinopsida; order Pinales; family Pinaceae; genus Picea; species Picea engelmannii. Next base: position 134,851 of record ML787628.1, read on the forward strand.
GGTTGGAGCCTGACTTCTCATTCACCCTCGCCGGCATCGTCTATATCTTCAGAGTACTACCCAGATCACTTACCTATACCCTCTGAATTTGTTCACCTTGTTCCGCCTCTAGCACAACTTATCCTCGGTCTTGGCGTCCCCTTGACACTCGACCTTGTCACACGGTTGTAGCTACTATTTGTCTCATGCATTCTCCAACCAAGGGCAGTCTTGAGTCTTCACACTTCTTGACTTCGTCCATGTACCTCTGCCACTTCCTCACCACAGTAGATTCCGTGAAGCCCCTTGCTTCTGGGAGTCGCGTCCTCCTTTTGTCGACATCAGCACACTTTTCCAGAAGGGTGACAGTATCTTGATTCTCATTTACCATTTAATGAGAGATCTCAGACGGCACAGGGAGAAACACCATTGCTCCCCGATGTCGTTGACCCCCATAACATTCGACGCCAACACTTTCTCATGTTGCGGTGGGTCTTACTTTGCGACTATTGCAGTTTTTGTTATCAGTTGCCAAAGACCTGTGAACTTAGTAGGGCCACCAATGCCCACATCACCGTCGCTGTTTACTTCCGCGACCATTACCGATGGTTCAGAGTATGTTCCTTTGCAGAATTGTCTTCTGCCTTTATCATTCCGCCCCCGAGGGCGCTGCAGTGGTCTACATCAACATTTTCATCATCTTTTTTTAGAGTTACATCATACGAGCATGGGGCATGCCCGCCTCGTCTGTACACACTTGTATATTGTTACACACCTTGTAGAAGGCCGGGTTCTACAGGTTCCTTTCTTCTCCAAAGGATTTCTCTACACGGTCGCACTCTCGCTCTCCCTTACAACACCATTCTCACTCAAAGAAACATTGATGGATTTCGGCTATACGTTTTGCTCCTAACCTCATCCATCAGGGGGCATCTGTTATCACTGAAATTTTGTCCGCACATGGTGACAAGAACTCCGCATCGTCAAAACAAAAAAAAGTCATTCATGGCACAAGATTAATTCCTCAACATTGCAAAAGGGTCAAAAAACTATATAAATGACCAAAATTTTGAAAGGCACTTTACATCATCTGGGTGCGTGTGCACATGCGCGTAACAACAACGTACAAAGCGAGCATATGTGCACAAGGCGCAGCTGTTGGGCTAAAAACCCACGCACCTGCTAAATGGCGCATTTATTGAAATTGGTCGGCCTTCCCAACCAGTAATGGATCAGCTCCCAAGCCGATTTGACACCAAATCCGAGCTCAATCCTCATGGTGGTCTGGTCAAAGACCTAATTGAGCCCTAAAGAGCCCCTTTTCACATTCTAAATAGGTTGCATAATAACCCAATGCTTGGTTATAAAAATCCATGAATGACCACCATTTTCTCAAGGAATTCTTTGTATTGTTATGCTGCTGAGATTGCTAAGGACTCATTCTTTGGCAATGAACACCACAAGTTGCATTTCATAGAGCTATTCACCCCTCACTTGAGCGAATAAGCTTGGAGTTCTTTCACCCACATTTTCATCTTTTCATTGTAAGGAGAGCAAGCTTTGAGGGCCTCAAGAGCCTTCCATTGGAGAATGAAGGGACCCAAGTCCCCTTTCTTCTTTGTGCCTTTGGATTTCATCAATAGATCAGCTTATACATTGGTGATATTGGTCCATTTGTCTCTATTTTTCATTTGCTTTATATGCTCATAGTTTTTATTAGTTTTAGTTTAATTCTTGTTAGTAGCTTTGTTGTTTTTCTTTCTAACCTTTCCTTTCACGGCTGTCATGCCTAGCAGAGACCAACTTGGCATGTAAGCACTCTTAATTTGCTCACCTAGTGATGAATTGGGTGCAAACAATATTGCTGAGCGATTACCTCTTTTAGATGCTTGATTTTCTGTGTTTTCTTTGACTTAGTGTTCTTTGATGTTTCTCCTTCCTCTGTGTGAGTAAAGGTTTCATAATTCTGTGAAAACTCAGTTGAATGTTCAGGACTTTTGATGACATGGATCTCATCTTCTTTCTCTGGTTCTGAGTCTGTGTAGGGCAGGTTTAATATGTTTGTTCTCTTCTCTGTAGGCTGTTCTGTAGGCTTCTCTGTAGTGCTTTCAAAGTTCAATATTTTCTTTGACCTATGAGATTTCACACCAGAGATTCTATCTTCTGGAGGTCCTGGCAGAGTCCTCCTCTTCCTCAAACTGCGTTGAGGAGTCAACTGTTTCTTTCCACCTTTCCCCTATTCTTTTACGGGCTAAGTCTGTGTTTCAAATCCCTCCCAAAATAGAAAATGCTGCCAACTCCTTCCCTTCTGTCTTAGTTCCTCCAGAATGATCAATTTAATAAGGCCAAAGTGGCACAGGGTGTTCTTCATTCTTAGGGGTTGAGCCCTGATCTTTTTACAGACCTTAGTTAAACTCTTATGTAAGAAAAAAGGTAAATTGAGGAGAGTTTTACCTATGAAATGATCTAGGAGCTTGAAATGATACATCATGAGTTTGTCATACTTTCCCTCCAAGGTTATGTAGAGTTGGATGCCCTTAAATAGATCTTTCCAATCATCTTCTAACTGGGAAACTTGCATGCTCTTTTTCCATGCATTATGCCTGAACTCTTCCTTCAAATAAGCTCTGAAGTTTAAGTTTTTGGTGGCAATGGTTTTGAACCAACTCTGGCCCGATCTTGGTAGGCTGGTTGTTGCAGCAATGGAAACTTCATCTATAATGATCTCCAAGGACCCAATGCAAGCCTTATCCCCATCGAATGTCTTAGCGAAAGCCTCTGTTGTTGACTGGTGACAACCATTCTGCAGCCTCTTAACAAATTCAATGCAACCTGCGTTTGAGAAGTGTTTCTGTACTTCTGGATGCATCTGTAGGAAAGATAGGTTGTCTAACTCTTTTCTCAATAAAGACCCACTGCGAATCCTCGCCATTCTGCAACCCAAAATTCCAAACGATTCCACACACACAACACAACAAACTGCTATTCGGGCCGAAGTCTTGCGCTGTTGAAAGCACTCGGGAGTCGGCTCTGTCTTTCAAAATTAGAAACTTAGCATACATTGGAGAGTTATGCGTGTTGGAGAAGTTATGAACTGATTTGATTTGTAAGCCAGGTAGTACACCCTCTGTACCTGCGTTAATGGATTCGAATTTTCCATTTCTGGTACCATGAGTGTGCAACATGCGTCACTGAACAAGATCCTCTTTGTAATCCTATTTTGACGTGCAAACCTGAGTCTTCATCATTACCCACTTTCACCAGTGCATCATTCTGGATTTGCATGTCATGGGATGATCATATCATCATTAGATTTTTAGAAACGTGGATAAAACGCACGTGATTCCCGCTTTCTCCAGCTAACGGCCCGTGGGAAACGATCCTTAACTGTTGAAACTGACCGCTTTCACCAGCACACCACCTAGTGAGAAATTCTCTTTAGCTGTTGCAACTCACCACTTTCACCAGCGCACACCCACGGGAAAACGCTCTTTGGATGTTTGAAAATCCCCGCTTTCACCAGCCAACGATTTGTGAGAAATGCCCCTTAGCTGGTGAAAGTTGCCACTTTCACCAGTTAACCACCATCTTTTAAGCACACGTTAGCTGTTGAAAACATTTTATGAAAATTTTGAAAAGAAGACTTTTATGGGTCATCTTATTTCTAAGACAAAAATCAAAACCTAAGTCTTACAGCTAGAAAAACTGAAAATCAATTTGAGAAAACTACCAATAGCCATGCTATGCACCACAAAATGCTACCAAAGGGACGGGTTCATTTTGGGAGCTAACATTTGGCTCCAACTGGGATGGGAATCTCCCTATGAGGTGACCAAGAACCTAGCTAGACTCAGTAGCCTTATTATAACTTAAAACATAAATTTGAAAAATAAAGTTTTGCTAGTACCATTGGGCATGGAGTTATTCAAGTGACAGAAATAAAGAAAACAGAACTGAAAATAGAATATGTACAAGTAGAACAGGGCTTCAAAGGAAGCCTTATGAGAAATATATCTTCAGGAAGTGCCCGTTGAAAGGGCCACCTGCTACTTCCTCACCTGAAAGAGTTTGGAGAACAAAGGTGTTGTTCTGCTGCACCGTTGTTATGACAAAAGGACCTGTCCAGAGAGACTCAAATTTGTCGTGTTTCCCCTTCTCCTGTCTTGTTGCATCCCACTTTAAGACTAAATCCCCTGTTTTGAAGACATTTGATTTGACTTTCTTGTCGAAAGTTTCTTTGATTCGCTCTTGATGCAATTCTATTTTTTCCAAGAGATGCTCTCTATCTTGCTGTAGTTCTACCAAATTATGGATTCTCCTGGTCAAATCACTTGGTTCAAAATCAGTTTCTTGTAAGAACTTTGCAACCGGAAATTCAAGTTGAACAAGAAATATGGCTTCAGTACCATATACCAACTTGAAAGGAGATGTACCAATTGATTTCTTACATGTAACCCTGTCATCCCACAAAGCAAACTTCAGTTTGGAATCCCAACCTCTGGCATTTTTTTCAAGCAACTTCTTTATAATTCTGACTAAACTCTTGCTGGATGACTCAGCTAAGCCATTCCCTTGCAGATAGTAAGTTGTGGAATGTACCAGCTGAATTCCCAGCTCTTCACACAATTTCACCAAGTGTTTATCTTTGAATGCAACAACATTATTAGTGACTATTCTCTTAGGGAAGCCAAATCTTGAAAATATGTTTTCTTGCAGAAAGTTTATGATGACAGTATGATTGGCGTTCCGGGTGGGAATAGCCTCAATCCACTTTGTAAAGTAATCGGTGGTAACCAGGATCCACCGGTGCTAACCACTAGAAGGCGGATGAATTTCACCTATGAAGTCCAGGCCCCACTGCTGGAAAGGCCCTGTGACAACTATAGGTTTGAGGGGAAGAGACTTCAATTGTTGTTTACCTTCGAATATTTGACACTTGTCACATGTTCTCACAAACTCATACACATCTGAAAATAAGGATGGCCAGTAGTAACCAGATCTTAAGATTTGGTGTGCAATGGTTTTCCATTAGTGATGTCCCCCTCATTCACTATTATGAAATTCAATCATGATCTTAGATACCTCTTCTTGGTTTATGCACCTCAACAATAAACCTATGGTATTTTTCCAGAACAACAAGTTGTCATTGATGTAGAAATTTATAGCTTTGAGCTTCAAAGCCCTTCTTTGAGTTTTTGTCAAATCTGATGGGACTGATAAAGTTTGTAGAAACTGGATAATAGGACTGTACCATTTTCAATCAGCTAAGTGAGTTGAGACCTGCATTTTCTCACCTTCTTTATCCTCTGAAGACTGAACATTTTCTGCATTAATGTTCACCAAATTTATTTTGAGCAGCCTGCAATTTTCCTCTGTCAGAAGTTTGGCAAGGCCCTGACCCTTCACAAGTTTTGTTGGTTTGATTTCAACATCGAATTCAATCAACCTTGCTATCCACTTACTCCTTTTTCCATCTATGTCAGGTTGGACAAGCACATCTTTAACTGAACTGGAGGGAACGAAAGCTATTACCTTTGCCTGAAGAATGTAAACTCTGAAATCTTTCAATGACTTGACAAGTGCATATGTTTGTTTCTCCAACAATTCACACTTTACCTCTACGTCCCTCAAGACCTTACTGAAGAAGGCAACCGACTGCTCCTGATCATCAACATTTTTCTGCAAGAGTACTGCTGCGATTGTATCACTTGAAGCAAATGAAAAAATGTAAAATACCTTGGAGAAATCGGGGCTGATCAAAATAGGGGTTGTTGTGATGGCTTCCTTGATGGAATTGAATGAATGTCTAGCTGCTTCAGTCCATTTTACCTCAGAGTCCTTTCTCAACATAGCAGTGATATGCTTTGTGAGTTCAGCAAAATTTACTATAAACCTTCTGACAAAGTTTATAGTCCCAAGGAAAGACTGAATGTCCTTATTTGATCTAGGAAGAGACAGATTTTTAATTGCTTCTACCCTCTTTGGGTCAATTTTAACCCCATCAGCTGAAACAATATGCCCAAGTAATTTCCCTTCCTTAAGTGAAAAATTCGATTTTTTTGGATTAATAGAAATGCCATACCTTTGACATTTCAGAAATGTCCTTTTTAAGTGTTGCAAATGAAGTTCATGGCTGCTTGAGAAAACGGTGATATCATCTAGATAAATCAGGACAAATTTATCTTTTTCTCCAACGAAAGCAATGTCCATTTCCCTTTGGAATGTTGATCTTGCATTCATCAATCCAAAGGGCATCTTCTCGTACATAAATGTACCCCATGGAGTGGTAAAAGAAGTCTTTTCTTTATCGTCCGGATGGACAAGAATCTGATTGTATCCGGAAAACCCATCAATAAAAGACATCACCTTTGATCCTGACACCTTCTGCAAAATATGCTCCATTTTAGGCAGAGGGTAGTTGTCCTTCCTAGAGAACTTATTCAAATTCCTGAAGTTGACGCAGAGTCTGATCTCCCCATTCTTCTTCCTAACCGGTACGAGATTCACAATCCATTCTGAATACCTGAGGGGAATGATGATGCAGGCATCCAACAGTTTTTTAATTTCCCTTTCCATTGTAGGAAGAAGCAAAGGGTTGAAGGATCTAAGCTTCTTCCTGAATGGTTTGGTGTCTTTATTCAAGGGAATCTTATGCTGAATCACCTCTGTGTCAAAAGTATTCAAGTCATCATACTGCCAAGCGAAGATGTCCGCAAACTCCTTTAGCAATTCTCCATAATCAACCCTTTGTTTTTCAGTCAAATGTGAGGCTAAGTTGACATTATTAGGATCTTTCTCACTAGCCACATTATACTGCAAAACTTCTGAATATTTTTCCCCACTTTGCGATTTGACAGCCACATCATTGTTATCGAACAACCTTTCCAACGGGACCAAACCTTTAGGAATTCTGTTGGTAGACAGATGAACTATTTCATGTGCTGTGATTTTTCTTTTGAACTTTGGCTCCTCAATTTCATTTTCATGTTCATTCTCCTGATCAATCTGCAGATTTGCAAACTCATCTATCACTGCAAGGAACCTAGTGAGTTCAACATCGTCTTCAAAAACCTTCCAAAATTTTACATTATCAGGGAGAGAGGGCCTATATTTAACTTGAATTTCGTAAGTTAATTTATGAGGCAGAGGGGGTACGAATGCACAAGCAGACACAACCAATGAATCAGCCAATTCATTCATTGCTCTAGGTACATATGCAATTTTAAAATCTGCAAAATCGTGAATTTCCTTCAACACTTCATCTCTGTATGCCTTCAGCCTGACATGCTTTGCTTGAAAGGACTTATTCACCTACTGAATAATCAAATCTGTATCTCCAAACACCTTCAATTTTTTAATTCTCCTCTCTTTGGCTGCATTCAGCCCCAAAAGTAGTGCCTCATATTCAGCAATATTATTAGTCACTTTAAAATTGAGTTTAAAGGACAAATGAGAAGTTTTTTTAGAAGGGGAAATCAATACCACTCCTGCTCCTGCTGATTCTTTAGTGTAAGCGCCGTCAAAGAACATGGTCCAAAGATCGTCTTCTATTGTTTCTGTGGGCTGAACTGTAGTCTGATCTGTGGGATTTCTAAGCAGCAATGTATTAGGCAGTGAATCATCAATTTGCAAAATACAAGATCCCATACCTGTGTCGACCGAATAGATAGGATGATTGGATGGATTTTTCTCATCATTGATTACATATGCCAACTGAGATTCCCTATATAGCCTTCTGTTCACCCCTCCAAAAACAAGGATAGTAGCATAGGAGAGATCCATTTGAAGAGTGCCACCTAGTCTCTTCATCCACGATATTGATAGTAGACATCCAAATTTAGGAGGTATGTCAGCTACCACTATATCCATCACCATAGTCTTCATGGATGCTTGGGTTAAGGTTACAGCCAAATCCTTAATCATCCCAAGACATTTGACTTTTCGAGAATCAAAAGAGAAAAGGTCATGATAAGACTTGGTGATCTCCAGCCCAAGCTCATCCATGACTGCCTTTGGCATCAAATTGTGCGAAGCACCGGAGTCCAACAAATAGTTATGCAGGGTTTTCTCATGAATATTTAAAGAGATGTAAAAGGGAGGACAACTTTCATCTCTGTCTTCTATCATTTGGCCCAGAGTGATGGTTGGTTTATCATCATATATGTTGAGGATATCAGTAGAAAGAGATACAGATTGGGGATCTAGAGTTTTAAGAATATCCCTTTTGAACATTTCATTTTTCATCAGCTCGACTAGAGGAATAGGAATTTTAATTTTTTGTATTTCAGCCTCAAAGTTAAAAGAATATGGAACTCTATCAGAAGCTTTATCAGAAACCTTTACCTGATTGGAAGGGGCTTCCTGATTTCTTTGATGTTCAACAGGAGGCTGACTTTCTGGAGTTTGATGCTTGACAGGGGCAACAATCTTCTTGGGAGGAGTTGATGCTTTCACCTTTGAAGGATTTGCTTGCTAATCCTCTGATGTTTGATCTTTTTGCTTAACAGGGGCTGTGCTCTTTTCAGGAGAGGCTGGTGCATCTTGTTGAGCAGTATTAGATTTGGATTGGAGGTTATATCTATTCTTATCTTCTGTTGTGAAAATGCCATCACCCATAAGATCATCTTCTGTCAGTTCAGTCATTAATGATTCCTCATAGTCTTGTTGTGTTAGATAATATTTCCCTATCTCTTCGCCAACACAATGAATGTCACCTTCTCCATATTCTTGATATTCACCATTGTCTTTGTCCATCACAACATTTTGAAGAGGGACCTTTATCCTCTGATCTTTAGTAGGATTCTTTTCTCTTTGCAATATCTGAGTTGGCTGATTATTTCTTCTGAAGTTGTTGGGATTTTGATTAGGATTTCTGCCTACAGAATCATAAGTGCCTCTTCCCTTCACAGGCTGTTTATTTTCGATCTTGAGCTTAGATATCTCAGAGGTTAGAGACTCTAGCATCTTGGCCATTTTATCAAGTTTCAGATCAACACTTGATGAAGATGAAGCCTCATTCTTTGGTCTTCTCCTATCAGAATCTCCTTTCCACTTCTGGGAGGCTAGAATATTTAATTCCACCTTAAGGGCAACATCTTGCATGAGAGATAATGTTGGTGACCTCCTTTGTCTCAACAGTAAACAAAAATCTGAGTCAAAAGCATCAGAATATGTGATCTTGGCAGAAGCATCTGACGGTTTTATCTCAGCTGGTATTTTGCCATACATCCAGTTAAATATCTTAGTGAAATCAGAGACTGACTCACTACTTTGTTTCCTCAGGTTTCCGAATTTTGTGATGTAGTAGACAAAATCTCTTCTGTCACCCCAATGTTTCAGAAATGTCTCATCCAATTGCTCGATTCCGGAAATGGATCCAACAGGGATTTCTTTGAACCATTTCCTAGCATGGCCATCTAGGCTTTGGACAAAGACTCGTGTCCAAACATCTTCTTCTTCAATATTAAGGTTCTCTGCATAACTATAAAAAGCCTCAATATGTTCTTCAGCAGACACATTGCCTTTTCCTGTGAATTTAGGCATATACTTCTGATAGTCTCCCGTTGGCATGGTTGCTACTGGGTTTGGCAATATGAGTGGTGCATACCTAGAATCTAGGATTTGTTGCATCTTAGTCAAAGGAGGTGGTGCAGCCATGACTATCAAGGGTGGGGAAAATCATAGTTTCTTCTTCAAGTCTTCAACACTGGAGGAATGTGACAGGGGTGAATCTTCTAATGGGAAAGAGGTCTGATAAGAGGCTCTATAAAAATTTGCAAGTTGTCCAGCTAAATTTTCTTCACCCTTAGCAGATAGCTCTTGGAGGAGATGTTCAACAACAAGGAGGCTAGTATAAATGTTCAAGTGATCTTCTTGTTGCTGAGAGTGGAAAGACTCAAGGGAAGAAGAACTGTGGCTTATTTCTAAAGTCTTAGATGTTTTTTCAATCAAATTAAAATCTATCAACTTATAATCACTAGGATTTTTCTGTTGATCAAAAAGAATTTGTTCTTCTATAGTATTTACAACTGTTTTTTCATCAATGTTCTTTGAAAAGAACTCAAATTTTTCTGTAGTAGATTTTCCAGAACTGAAAAGAGGATTACCTTCTGTATCTAATCTTGAAGTTTGACCTTGAATTGTCTTTCCCTTTCTGAGAATTAATTATGGATTGGACACTGGTGTGATCGGTGATTCTTGAGGATTCGCCCTAGTACTGATCCTCTTAGGAGCCAGGATGAACTTGTGGAGTTGCAAGATAGATGATTACAACCAACTGAAAATGTCTAATCTTTATCTATCATCAAATATCATCTCTGTGTCGTATCCCAGGAAAGCATATCTTGAATTTCGTCTCCCCGGCAACAACACCAATTTGTTATCACTCCAAGAAACTCCTTAGGGTTGTAGGCTAAGGATGATTGGTAACTTAGAAATAATGGTTTTTTATGTGTTTGGTACAATGGGGTATTTAATGATCAATGAAATAAACAACTCCTCGCACATCTAAAGAAACAGTGCTTTCAGGAAACAATAATCAAATCAAGTAATTTGAAAGGGGGGATGAAGAACACTATTCTTGATTTCCAAATACAAATGAATGTAGGGATTAATATAAGATAGAGAGGAATCCTTTAATTTCAAGTCTATGAGCTCAATAAAGAGATAACAGTCTTCATGAACTAAAATAAACTGAAACAAAGTACAGAAAAGGAAAGATGGACAATTCTGATATTGAAAATGAAAGGAAACTGAACTTTATTTCTGGGAAACTGAACTTTATTTCTGCAAAAAGAGTCTATATAGTAGCATAAAAATATCTCCCAGTTTGAACCCTTGTCTCTTAGAAAAAATAGGCATTTATAGCCTCTTACAATCAGTTTTACAGATCCTAAAAACATGGATCTGTATTTAAGAATAGCAAGTCAAATCTAACTAAACAACTTGATAATAAAGTTTTAAAAACTAAACTATCATTCGAATTGTCTTTCAATCTCAAAAATTCACCATCTGTATCCTTCAGCTCCTGGAATCTGTGATGTAATGAAACATGGCAAGGCACCTGTCTTGACAGTTGGATTTCTTCAACGTTCATAGTTGATATTTGAGGAAATTTGTTTTGCATGTGGTTCCCAAAATTCCCTCGCACCTATGATGCTGAGTCCTTTGCCCTGATACTCTGGAACTCTTTATAACCTATGAAAAATGACATGTTCCGTCCTTGGCTTCCAAAATTTCTTTTCCTTCTTTCAACAACTAACTCGCTTTATATTTCCCTGGTTAGCTGGTGATAGTGCTGCCTTTCACCAGCTAACTGGTCGCAAAAATACAATGTGCGCTGGTGAAAGCCCTGCCTGTGCCAAAAATGAGTTTTCACCTTCAAAACTATGATTCCATCAACTCTCAATGTGTCTCTGATTTCTCCCCTTGCATGTTAACAACAACTTGAGCAAGCACTTTCAAATCTGGGTGGGACTTTTGATTTTGTTTTTGCTTCAATCTTCCGATCTTCCTTTTAAGGCGTTTTGCAAGCCACCATAGACTATTGTAATCTTTGGTGATCTTCTGTTTTCTTTTCTTCTCTTTAACACTTTCCCGAGCCAGTCTTTCAAATGCAGCGTTGGTTTTTGCAAAGTTATCAGACAGATTCTTGTATCTTTCTTTGATTACCTGTTCCAAGACCTCTTGCTGAGCGATTACGTCTTTTAGATGCTTGATTTTCTGTGTTTTCTTTGACTTAGTGTTCTTTGATGTTTCTCCTTCCTCTGTGTGAGTAAAGGTCTCATAATTCTGTGAAAACTTAGTTGAATGTTCAAGACTTTTGATGATAGGGCTCTCATCTTCTTTCTCTGGTTCTGAGTCTGTGTAGGGAAGTTTTAATATGTTTGTTCTGTTCTCTATAGGTTGTTCTGTAGGCTGCTCTGTAGTGGTTTCAAATTTCAATCTTTTCTTTGACCTATGAGATTTCACACCAGAGATTCTATCTTCTGGAGGTCCTGGCAGATTCCGTCTCTTCCTCAAATTTCTTTGAGGAGTCAATTGTTTCTTTCCACCTTTCCCCTGTTCATTTACGGGCTGAGTCTGTATTTCAAAGCCCTCCCAAAATAGAAAATGCTACCAACTCCTTCCCTTCTGTCTTAATTCCTCCAGAATGATCAATTTAATAAGGCCAAAGTGGCACAGGGTGTTCTTCATGCTTAGGGGTTGAGCCCTGATCTTTTTATAGACCTTAGTTAAACTCTTATGTAAGAAAAAAGGTAAATTGAGGAGAGTTTTACCTGTGAAATGATCTAGGAGCTTGAAATGATACATCATGAGTTTGTCATACCTGCCCTCCGAGGTTATGTAGAGTTGGATGCCCTTAAACAGATCCTGCCAATCATCTTCTAAATGGGAAACTGGCATGCTCTTTTTCCATGCATTATGCCTAAACTCTTCCTTCAAATAAGCTCTGAAGTTTAAGTTTTTGGTGGCAGTGGTTTTGAACCAACTCTGGCCCGATCTTGGTAGGCTGGTTGCTGCAGCAATGGCAGCTTCATCTACAATGATCTCCAAGGACCCAACACGAGCCTTATCCCCGTCGAATGTCTTAGCGAAAGCCTCTGCTGTTGACTGGTGACAACCATTCTGCAGCCTCTCAACAAATTCAATGCAACCTACGTTTGAGAAGTGTTTCTGTACTTCTAGATGTGTCTGTAGGAAAGATAGGCTGTCTAACTCTTTTCTCAATAAATACCCACTGCATCTCCTCACCATTCTGCAACCCAAAATTACAAACGATTCCACACACACAACACAACAAACTGTTATTCGGGCCGAAGTCTTGCGCTGTTGAAAGCAATCGGGAGTCGGCTCTGTCTTTCAAAATTAGAAACTTAACATCCATTGGAGAGTTATGCGTGTTGGAGAAGTGATGAACCGATTTGATGTTGTCAACCGGGTAGTACAACCTCTGTACCTACGTTAATGGATTCGAATTTTCCATTTTCGGCGCCATGAGTGTGCAGCATGCGTCACTGAACAAGATCCTCTTTGTAATCCTATTTTGACGTGAAAACCTGAGTCTTCATCATTATCCACTTTCACCAGCGCATCATTCTGAATTTGCATGTCTTGGGATGATCGTATCATCATTAGATTTTTAGAAACGTGGATAAAACACATGTGATTCCCGCTTTCTCCAGCTAACGGCCCGTGGGAAACGATCCTTAACTATTGAAACTGACCGCTTTCACCAGCGCACCACCTAGTGAGAAATGCTCTTTAGCTGTTGCAACTCACCACTTTCACCAGCGCACACCCACGGGAAAATGCTCTTTGGATGTTTGAAAATCCCTGCTTTCACCAGCTAACGATCTGTGAGAAATGCCCCTTAGCTGGTGAAAGTTGCCACTTTCACCAGCTAACCACCATATTTTAAGCACGCATTAGCTGTTGAAAACATTTTATGAAAATTTTGAAAAGAAGACTTTTATGGGTCATCTTATTTCTAAGACAAAAATCAAAACCTAAGTCTTGCAGCTAGAAAAACTGAAAATCAATTTGAGAAAACTACCAATAGCCATGCTATCCACCACAAAATGCGACCAAAGGGACGGGTTCATTTTGGGAGCTAACATGTATGATTGCTCATTGTTCATGGTTTACTTATTATGCACTTGTTGAATGATATTGATAAATTGATAATACATATATATTGTGGTTAAAAAGGATTAAAAATCACTATTACACATTCACCCCTCCTCTCAGTAATCCAACAAAGGCAGGGTTCCATCACATATATGCTCAAGCAAAGAAGGACCCAAGTCAAGAATGGCTTCCCACACGATATAGGGTGACTGGAGAAGAGATGGAACACAACATGGAAGATTGGGAAGTTGATTGAAAGATCCTAACTACATAAACAAAGAAGCTAGAGAAACAAAACCCTGAAGTAGAAGAAATAGATGATGATGAAGAAGGAGAAGAGGAACATGAAGGTGAAAGAAATGGCACTAGAGGAACAACACAGATGACAATACTGCACCTGAGAGATAAAATAAAATAAGTTGACACAGGGAAAGCAGTCCCACAACGCAATAAAAGGAAAGTTGTAAAGGAAAAAACCATCCAACCACTCACAAAAGATGACTTGGAAAAGATTGCATATCAAGTTAGGGAATAAATAGATGAATCCTTTGAGTGTGCAACACGACAAAAACAAGAAATAAATTCGGATATGCAAGTGCAGATTGTTGCGTTGAGACAATTTTTGGAAACAACAAGACTAGAACCAGTCAAAATAGGAGAACAAACATAGAAAGTGAATACAATGCAAATGACATAGGTTCAACCGACAACATCCCACCTAGTTGCAACATCAGGAGAGGACCGAGTAATAAAATTAGTAGTAGGAGACCTACATATCCCTATGACCAAGTTGAAGGACAAAGAAAAGACACTAAGTCACATTGACTTAGTGTTATCTCAGTTGCATGTAGAATTATTATATGGATTGCAAACAAGCATGATGAAAGAAATTCACGTGCACCTATTGTCAACATCAATGGAGTTGATAAATGTAGTCGTAGACAAATATGCATTTCACGGAGAATATGATCAACTTAGGAAGATGCCCCATTGGAGGAACAAGTGCTAAGGGAGTAATATTCTGCATTTGAGGAAAAAGTGACAAAGATTAGAAAATCCATTTAGGGCTTCCACACAATGATAATTGAATTAGAAGCATGACAGACACTAAACACTCCCCCGGAGCAAAGGGGGGAAACATAGAAGATGGTGACAACTAGAATAGAGAACATCAAGAGCCTAGAAGAAGAGCGTGCTAAGATATATGCATAAAGAATGGGAGTATTGATGCAACTGGCTGAAGATGTGGAGATGTGGGAAATTGGGAAGAAGTTACAAGCTGCATAGGATAAGGTGCATAAGTTTAAGCAAGTAATGAGTACATTACCACCAGTAGAGATGATAACAACAATGGTAGAAAACAAAAAGATATACTTAGATATGAATCAACTAAGGGAGGAGAAACAGGCTCAAGAACATAAGATCGAGACCTTGCAGGAAGAATCATATAAGGTAACAACAGAACTAGAAACTACGTAGGGTATAGTCAAGTAGACAATACAAGAAAGTGCAAAAGATTTGAAGACTCATATCACTGCAGAGACTACTGAAGAAATTTTGCAATAGGAAACCCTAGTCAAAGAAAAGGTTGCAACGAATAGAGATACATTAGAGACATTTTTGGTGACATGGAAGCATGCTTGAAGTGGCTCGAGATGGCCACATGTGAGTGTTGGGATCCTGTTGGAGCAGGTCAGTTTTAGGTAAGTTTTGGGAATCGTGGAGGAGAAGATCGTGTGACAGTTTGGTAGAGGAGTGGATTATGCGCGGGAAGTAGTTAGCGCATTTTCTGGAGTCAGCGCATGAAAGACATAAGTTATTTAGGAATTTTAGGACATTTTTCCCACTTTGTAACCAATTTCCAATGGGCTTAGCCCTAAGGGAATACTATAAATATGTAATGGGTTTTCGTGGTAGGCGAGGTTCAAGAGTTGTTCTTTGATAGTAAATGGTTCGAGTGTTGAAGAGTTTAGTACTATTTTGTTGAATTGTTGAGTATGAGATGAGTTGAGGATCAATCGAAAGGTATGTTTGTACTACAACATAGAACGACATGGGCAGGTTTGGGTTTTAGCTAAAGATCTTTGTATGAGCGCAGTGCACATGAATGTAATATGAAGGAATAAAATAACAATCCATTTGTTGTGGACATAGTCCAGTTTGGGGTGAACCACATTAAACCTCTATGTTATGATGTGCTTTTTGTCATGATGTAATTGTTTATTCTATTTTTTCCGCACATGTGATGGACGTTTAATACTTAATATGAATATGTGTTTGATGGTTCTACACATATGATGAATGAGCATATAAGATGAATTTATATTTTAACCTTGTACAATATTTACTGCAAACATATTTTCAGTAAAAGAACAGAAAAGATACAATGGAAATACAAACATTACACAAAGATTTTTCCCCTGGAAACCCAAATTGGGAAAACCAACATATTCTATATTCATTCATGATAATACATTGTTTACAATACAATATACATATAGGGTCCAATGGCATCCAAAACCCTAACCCAGTGACCTGTATTAGTCAACAACCCTAATTCATTAACCAAAAATAGAAAACCATCGACAAAGAAACCATGTGTCGAAAAACCATCTAAATATGTGACACGTTTCTCAAGGTAGAAAAATATGTGACACTACTACTCGTGAAAAGAATATAACACATACCCAACATTCTCCCACTTGTTTTTTTCTTTTCATATAGGGGGTTACAGGGTTACATAGTCAACCAGCCAGGGCAACAATGCCCATGGATCCTCTACACCAAGAGAACTTCTCAGTGTTCACATATTTTGTTAATGAATCTACAACATTATTCAAAGTGTCCACCATCATCAACAATACTTTCTTTTCTTCAATCATGTCTCTCACAAAGTGATATTGAATATAAATATGCTTTGAATTTGAATGATAAGTTGGGTTCTTCGCCAGAAAAATTGCACTTTGACTGTCACAATCTATCCTTGTAGCTTGTTTTACCAACCCAATACCTGAACACAATCTTTGTAACCATACTTCTTACTTACTTTCATGAGTGGCTGCCATGTATTCAACTTCTGTAGTTGAAAGTGCCACTACAACCTATATTTTACTCATCCAACTTATTGCTCCTCCAAACAGGTTAAACACATACCCACTTGTAGATCTCCAGCCTAGTCCGCATCCACAAAGCCATATATATCCACCACTCTGTCCAATCCCGGTCTTCCTTGGTAGCACAATCCATACCTAGCAGTGCCATGCAAATACCTGAAAACCCTTTTTACTATTGTCCAATGCTCCTTCCTTGGTTTTGACATATACCTGCTCAAAACTCCCACTGCATGTGCAATGTCTGGTCTAGTACAAACCATTGTATACATAAAATTTCCAACTGCACTCGCATATGGAAAATGAGACATGTCCTCCTCCTCTTCCTGTGTCTTGGGACACTTATCCACAGATAAATTTACACCAACATGAATAGGAACTTTTACTGGCTTACATTCCTACATATTAAACCTCAGTAATATTATCTCGACATATTTTCTCTGATTTAACCAAATTTTCCTCTTTTTCCGATCTCTTTTAATTTCCATGCCCAAAATGAAATTTGAAGCACCGATATCCTTCATGTCAAATTTAGAGGACAACTGAGTTTTCACATCATGGATAATCTCCTTGTTGTTTTCTATTAGCAACATGTCATCCACATACAAGAGAAAATAAATCAAATGATCACCAATTAATTTAAAATACACACAATGATCCTCTTTGCTTCTTGTGAAGTCAAGTCTCAGCATATACGTATAAATTTTTTTATAACACACCCTTGGTGATTGTTTTAAACCATACAGGGACATTTTCATCTTGCATACCAGCTCCTTCTTTCCCTTCACAGCATAACCTTCTGGTTGCTTCATATAGATTTCTTCTTCCAGATCCCCATGTAGGAATGTTGTATTCACATCCATTTGTTATACTTCAAAATCAAATGCAGCAGCAATAGAAAACAAAAATCTTATAGAGGTTAACTTGGCAACAGGAGAAAAAATCTCACCAAAATCAATTTCATCAACCTAGGAATAACCCTTTTCTACTAACCAAGCTTTGTCTTTCTCCACTTTTCCTTCTGCATTCATCTTCTTTTTAAATACCCATTTGTTTCCAATGGGATTTCTTCCATTCGACAAATCCACTAGATCCCAAGCCTCATTCTCATCCAAAGATGCCATTTCTTCGTCTATGGCCCTTTTCTAGATATTTCCATCCTCTGAATCCACTACCTCCCTGACAGTTCTAGCATCATCATTAGTAATAGACAAAGAAAAAATTGAATGGAAATTAGATGGAGTATACCTTTGCAGTAGCCTTCTTTCTTGAACTGATCTCCTCAATACTGGAGTATGAGGATCTCCTCAATATCAGGAACAATGGAACTATTACACCCATCACTAATAGTGCTTCCTTGCAGCTTATATAGAGTTCCAAACCAAACTCCCTTCATCAACACCATTTCTCCTCGAACCATCCTACACGTTTCCTCTTCAAATATTGTTTTTACCCCTGCATCGTCCATTTTTCTTATGGAAATAAAATTTCTGGCCAAAATTGGGATGTACAGAACACCAGACAGTGTTCTAATCCTTCCATTTATGAGCCTCAACTTGACTTTTCCTCATCCTATGATTCTGGTTGTTGAATCATCACCTAATAAAACATTACCTCCATCATACCTTTTGTATTCATAGAACCACTCCATGTGGCGAGTCATATGAAAGGATGCATCATAGTCAACCAACCATGCCTCATGATTTGCATGTGTTCTTGAAGAAGGCAAGTACACATCACCTCCTTCTTCCTTGGAGGTATTTTCTTCTGTAGAAGGAGATTCTTCAGATCCCTTCTTTTTTTCAACTTTGGATCTACATGGCTTCTTGTAGTGCCCTTCTTTTCCACATCTCCAACATACCTTTCCAAAATTTCCGGGAGATTTAGATCTACCCTTAGACTTAGATCTCCCACTTGAGAACTTAGATCTATTTCTTTCCTGGGAACTTCCTCTTGCAAATAATGTGTCTGTGCTCGGTCCTTCCATATTCTTTCATCTCATATCCTCCAACAAAAAGGATGAGAACACTTCATCAAAATTCAAGGAAGTTGCATTACTATTTATGGCCACAACCAGACTATCCCATGAGTCCGGTAAAGAACACAGTAAACTAATACATTTATCTTCATCTGAAATTTTAATCTCAACATATAATAACTAACTTACCACAGTATTGAAGATGTTCAAATGCTCTGCCACCGAGTCTCCATCTCTCATCGTTAGGTTATACAACTTCTTTCTCAGGAATAGTTTATTTACTAGGGACATAGACTCACACAACTTCCCCAACTTATCCCATAAATCCTTGGTTGTAGCTTCCTCTGACACATTCAATAATACTAAATCTAAGAGACACAGTCAGATTGTGCTCTTTGCCTTCCGATCCAAATTTTTCTATTCATTTGCTGAAGTTCCTGTAGGTGCATTACCTGGATCTACCACGATCCACTGATCTCTGTCCATCAACATATCTTCCATTATAATCTTCCACAACTCGAAACTTTTCCCATCAAACTTCTCGATATCCATCTTCAAATTGCTTTCCATTTATTTTCAACTGAAAAATCAATACCACATATCTCCCACTGTAACAAGGCTTATCACAGTCCTGAGCCAAACCCTTGACCACAAAGTCACCCCCCTTAAGCCAACAAAGATCTAATACCAAATGTAGATTTTAACCTTGTACAAGATTTACTGCAAATAGATTTTCAGTAAAATAACAAAAACGATAGAATGGAAAATAAAAACATCACACAGAGATTTTTCCCCTGGAAACCCAAACCAGGAAAACCAACATATTCTATATTCATTCATGATAATACATTGTTTGCAATACAATATACATATAAGATCCAATGACATCCAAAACCCTAACCCAATGGCTTGGATTAGTCAACAACTCTAATTCCTTAACCGGAAATAGAAAACCATCAGAAAAGAAACCATGTGCTGAAAAACCACCTAAATATGTGACATGTTTCCCAAGGCAGGAAGTTTTTTCTCGGGGGCGCTGCCCCCCTACACCCCCCCTCAAAGCCCCCTACGCATCAAGTGCAACAAATACATTGTTACTCATGCAAAGAATATAACACATACCCAACAATGAATCTGATCCAGATTTATGAGTAGAATGAAATGACTACAGATTATTAATAGGTGATTAACACAAAATAACAGAGATACAATAAAATTGGTTTTCTATTCAATAAGGAAATAAGGTGAAACTGTAAAATGCAGCGGAAACAAGCTTGCTAGAATGGTGGCATCTTATCTTTGAGGAGAGATGTAACAGTTGCGCTCATTCGCAAGAAGATCATTACAATGAGGCTCTGCAGGCCTTTTTACAATAAACAAGAATTCCAAAAACCCTAGAGATCCAAAAACCTAACCCTAGGAGATGAAGCGCCAAAAGTCATGTGGGCCCTGTTTGGGTAAGTTAGTACATCAACTTCCCGGGGTCATAACTTTTGCATACGATCTCTGTTTTAGGTGTATGATATACTGTTGGAAAGGTATCGTCGAGGAGATCCATTTTGGGGGAAATATCGAATAAAATTTCATATTTCTCCCCATTTTTCCAAAAAACATTGTTTGGGGCCTCAAAACGGCTCTGGAAGTGAAAAACTGCTAAAAATAGTAAATTACCAAAATTGCCAGAAAATTGTTTTGAGCCAGTTGAAAAAGGTGGGTGGCCACCGATATCCACCTGGATCAATCCTCCCTCCTTAGGAAGAAATGGTATCCATTGTGTTGAGTTCCCCCATCATATGAGGAAATTTCTGTTGAATTTGGCTCTGGGCAAACCACTTGACTTGGTGCAAGAGCTGCCCTGCTTTGACAACTCAATAAAGATGGATCCTTTGTTGTTGAGTGCCCTTGATCTGTGTGTCCACAATCTGATCATTGGATTACTATTGTATGAAGTCGGGGTTGATCTTTGTTGGTGTCAACTATTCTGATACTTCTGAGGTGTCCAATAATGGTGGGAAATAAAGGTGAAGGAGATCCATGTTGAACATTGGGTGTAGGCCAAGGAAAGGAGGAATGTTGAGCTCAAAATAATTATCCCCCATGACCTTGGTGATGGTATATGACCCATAACGGAGTGGGCGAAGCTTCCGATGGGGTCCTGTAAGGTGTTCTTTTTGCAAGTGCAACCAAACTTTGTCGCCCACCTAAAACTTATATGGCACCTGATGTTGATCATGGCAATGCTTTTAGTTGTCATTAGACCTCTGTAGGATATCATGAACCTGTTGGAAAATGTGTTGGGTCCTCTCAATGAACCGGGTGTCTTTGTCAGCTTAAGTTGGAGCAGGAGATGAGTCAGCCGAGGTGACCACAAGGGGAAGTGCAACATCTATGGGATCCATTGGTTGGAATCCCAACCTGTTAAGCCCTAATATTGGCTCATTACCCCTTAATTGGGGCATATTATATTAGTAATGTTATTTTATTTATTTCGGCTTTAGGCCATTTGTTGTAATTATACCTCCTAGTCTCCTATATATACCAATGAGACATTTTCATTTTGAATCATCTTGTACTTGAACATTTAAGTGGGGTAAAAGGAGGTTTCCCCCTCAAAGAGGATTATTATCTGAAATTATCTCTCTTTCAAGGCGTTGAGTACTTTTTCTGAGGATTTTCTATGCTATATTGATATTTGGTTCTTAACATATGGTATCAGAGCTCAAGGTCTTGGGGTTTCGCTGCTACATCTAAGACACCTTGGAATTTTCACTATAACTTTTTTTCTACAATGTTTCAGAAGGAAAGACTTGGAGGATATTTAGCAGATGGATCAAGGTACTTTGGTTTCAAAATTCATCTCCTAAGTCCTTATACTTTCATAGATACAACCTGTACAAGATAGGGTTATGGAATCATCCTAAATTGAGTCATTGCGGAATTTTAGCTATAAAAACGTTTCTGTAATGTTTCAGCCCCTGAAATATAGAGGCTATTTATAAAAATTAGTAAGGTATCTGTGGTAAACATTTCATCTTCTGGGTCGTATTAAATGTGTAGATACACCCTGTGTAAGATAGGGTATCTGACTAGTCCTATTGACTAGTCTCAAGAAGGTGTTCCAGGTAAAACAATCATAACTTCTTCCTAGAGTATCCAAATTGTGTGGGACTGGTTTCATTGGATCATGGAAAATCTTTAGTATTTCTGGTGTGAGTTTGAGAATTTTATATTAATTATTTTGTCCGAGGCACGCTATACAAGTGAGATCTCTTGGAAAGGCCAAAAATCGGCAAGTTGTGGGGAAGTTACCGTAAATTCCACTTGGCACATCCAATTTTGATCAGACCTGTGGCATTGCAGAGAAGAGATATTAGAGAACTACATAAAATAAATTTGCATACCCAGAAGGGCCAGAACTTGGGAGATACAACATAATAAATACTGTCTAGTAGAACCACCTCAAAATCAAGGTTCAAAAGTGATACACTGCCAACATGCCCCCAAAAAAGGGAACTTATACACCAAATAAGCCTCCAGAAAATCCTACTTGGACTCTTGATGAAGGTGAAGAAATGCATAGGGACATAAATGAACTACAAAATAAGATGGATTCAATGGAAGCTAAGTTGTATACTAAGATGGATTCAATGGAAGCTAAGTTGGATACTAAGTTGGATGGTTTGAAAGGGGAGATCATGGAAGTTTTGAAAAATTTCGTAACAGAGAAGACACCTGAAAGTGAAAATGCATCCATTGAAATTCATGATGAGGACACAAGGAAGGTGAATCAAGAATGGAGAAACTCCAACTTTGGTTTGAAGACCAACCACATGCCTAAGATTGATATGAGGAAGTTTGATGGCAAGGACCCAATCACATGGATACTTTAGATGGAGCAATTCTTTGATATCCATAATGTGCCACATACACAAAAGGTATGAATTGCTTCTTTATATTTAGAACCTAATCAATTTGTATGGTGTCGATGGCTTTGTTCTCGAAAATCACTCGTCACTTGGACAATTTTCACGGAAGAAATGATAGGACACTATGAGGATACAAGGAGCAATACCTTCTTTAGGCAATTGATAAATCTCAAGCAAAAGGGTTTAGTTACCGAGCACATTGAGAACTTCCAAAGATTGAATATAAAGGTAATCGATATTCTAGATGAGCATTTGATTGATGTATTCATAGGAACTTTAAAGGATAACATTCAACATGAGGTTCACCTTTGGGAACCAAAATCATGGAGAATGCATTTAAGGTGGCAAGAAATGTTGAAAGTAAAAATATGGCTATGGCTACTAGAAGGACCAATCCTAACATCTATAGAGAGAACAATGCTCCTTCTTCTAAAACACATCAACCTACAAGGTTGACACCTCAACAA
>ML787628.1:165626-184378 GCA_009831015.1 Picea engelmannii
ATTTTTGGTCATGCCTTTTGGCCTTACAAATGCACCTTCCACATTCCAAGGGTTGATGAATTCCATTTTCAATCCCTTCCTTCGAAAATTTGTGTGAGTATTTTTTGATGATATACTAATCTATAGCAAGTCTTGGGAGGATCGTGTGCGACATGTTTGTTATCACTGAAATTTCGTCAGCACATGGTTACAAGAACTCAGTATCATCAAACAGTAATGAAGTCATTCATGGCCCTGAATTAATATCACAGCATTCAAAAAAAGGTCAGAAACTATACAAAGTAGTGAAAAATTGAAGAGCGCTTTACAGAAGTTGGGCACGCATGCACATGCGCAGAACAAGAATATAGAGTGCGCACATACACGTACGATGCGCGACTGTTAGCGCAAAAAGCCGCGCACTTGCTAAACGACGCATTTATGAATGTGGTCGGCCTCCCAACCACTTATGGTTCAACTCCCAAGCCGATTTGATCTCCAAATCCGGGCTGGATCCGAATGTTGAGCTGGTCAAAGACCTAATAATGCCCTAAATGGCCTCTTTTCACACTACAAAGGAGTTACACAATAACCTAATGCAATACTATAAAAAGCCATGAATGCACCTCATTTTCTCAAGGAATTCTAAGTAATGTTATGCTGCCTATATTGTTTTAAGGACTCCTTCCTTGACAAGAGCACATTGGCACCATTTCATTGAGCAATCCACCTCTCCATTGAGTGGATATGCAAAGAGTTCTTTAACCACTATTCTCATTTTCTTTGTTGTAAGGAGAGAAAGCTTGTGAGGGTCCAAGAGCCTTCCCTTGGAGGAGGAAGGGACTCATTGTCCCCTTTCTTCTTGGTGCTTTGATTTCATCAATAGACCAACCTATTACATTAGTGACATGGGTGTTTTCGTTCTTGTTATCTCTGTGTCCCTATGCTTATGATTTTTTTTTTATTAGTTTAATTCTTGCTTATAGTTTTCTTTTTCTTTCTCTAACTCTTTCCTCTACAGCTGTCATGCTCAGCAAGACCCAACTGGGCATGCAAGCACCTCTTATTTTCTCACCAAGGTGACGAAAAGGGTGCAATATATTGGCGACTCCACTGGGGAAAGGTATCAAATTCCTACCTCATTTGGGTTTATTTTGCTCTTCTTTTAGTTTGTTTAACTTGCAGGTGCACTAACCGGCCTCAGCCGACCTGCCAACCATCCAATTCAAAGGAGAATTGAGAGGAATCCATCCAAATTTTTCTTTCTCGGCCGCTTGTCACAAGTGCGTGGGTATTCTACCCCATAGACGCGCATCGGGCGTGGATGCGCTTAAGTAACAACCTTTCTCTGCGCGCATGCACTTTCTTACTCATCTTTGTTCGCGCGCCTGCGCTCTGTGCGCCTCTGTCTACACTAGGGGTCGTGCATCTGATTAAAATTTCACATTGTAAGTTGTTGGGATGTGGGGAAGGCCATTTTCCTTCTTAAAAATTATTTTAAGCATGCTCTAAACACTGCACCACACTTAGTCCCCTCATCATATAAAGGGGTTAGTCAAAACACACATAGGCACTTAAGAGGATAAAAATAAATTTCCCTTCTTTGCTTTTTGCCACATGGATGGCTTGTTTTGACTTACAAGATAAGGTGGAACTCAATTTTAATCACATCTAAACTTACATTTGGACTAGAAACTGAATTACAATCATGTAGTATGCTCTTCTCTTGCGCATTCAAGCGACCTTGAGAATCAGAAAAAGATTGTGAAACAATTTCATCTCCCTTAACAAAGTTTAAAAAACCTTTAGGAGAGGACAACGGCCCTTCTTGGGACCCCTCTTAGTTTTCTTTTTTCAAACATACCTTAATATTGTAACGGGCCCATACATGCCCACATGCTACAAAGATAGGATAATGTTTGAAATTTTTCTTTCTTAGATCAAAACACTAGGAAAGTTTAAAGGTTTGTAACGGGCCCATACATGCCCACATGTTCAATCTAGGATATTTTCAAGCTTTTTCTAGATTACATCACAAATAGGGAGTTAAAGGATAGTAACAGACCCACATGTCCACATGCTAGCTTCCTAGGGCTTTTGAATTATGCAAGGTTGTACCAAAGGCACTTAGTTAATTAGGTAATCAAACTCTTGTAAGGACCAAGCGAAGTCCACATGCAGTAAGGTGACATCTAATTCACTAAAAACTGGCACACTTTCACTCACACACAAAAGTCACTTATCACTCACATAGCTTCTTCTTGAAACGTGGAGGTCAAATTAAGTTTCCTCCAAAGGGATTCCGAAAATACCCCATCTTTTCTTGACAAGACTGTCCACTCCCATTTTTAATCAATGAGGCTGGTTTGCACCCCAACCTCCCTAAACAACTACATCTAAAATCTTTCTAAAAACTCACTAATTTTTCCTCCACAGGAGGTGCCAAAAGAATTTTTTTTTAGTCTAGGTAGGATTTCGGGGATAGGCATCCAAATAACTCCCCGTTATCTGGTTCTCACATTGTCAAAACATATAGGTTGTCAAATAGGGAACTGAAAATCCTCCAAGTCAATTGTTCCAATCACCATAAGGCAGGGAGATACCCGTGAAGGGTTGAAGGCCGAGGTCCGGTTGTTCTGTGCGTCCCCCCTTGAGGCACCCACCTCTTGGATAGTATCTAGCCCGTGACCCATTTCTTAGGCTGAAAATATAAATGTAGCACTTTGACCGAGGTACCTAGTGACCAATTGTAGGACATCTACCCAGGTGGCGATTGTGGGTTGCAATTGCACCTTGATTGGATTTTGTGTGGCTATTGGGAAATATCGCCAACTCTTTCGAGATATGCCCCCTTTACCCCTCATTATAACCAATTATTTCATCCTTCACTAGTTTCTCTTCTGGTGACTTCATACCCCACTGTTGAGTACTATTGGAAGATCCAGTGCTATTTGAGAGGAAGGACGTTACGTATTCTAGGACATGAGCATTTTATTTCTTTTTTGAATTCCCCCATGCGGACAAAACCCACTTACCCAGATATATGTTTCTTTCTCATTTTATGTATGATGCACATCTGATTACAATTTGATTTGGATATATATATTGTGTAAACATTCAAATGCAAAGGCTCTTGTTTCTATGTTTTTTTCACCACTTTTTGCACACATTCACACAACTAGTTTGACATCATAGGGGAACCACAGAACCCCCGTCGTTCACGACGTTTACTCAACCTCCCTCCTATATTAGGGGGAGTATCTGGTCATGCCCACTCATCGGAACCTCCTTCACACACTCCTGTGAGTGCTACTATCTTAGGATCAGCTTTGCTTGGTTCTACATTACTTGGGTCAACTTCCCAAGGTCACCCGTTCACTCGCTCTCCTTTACACGGAAGCAGAGGACCCACTTCCTCTCAAGGAGGGAGCACCAACCCACCTAGTTCCCATCAAGGGTTAGGTTCACAACACACTATGGCCGGAGCNACATGGCCTGCAATGCCAACAAAACTCCCTTCAGACATACCAAAGTTTGAAGGGAAGGCAGGGGATGACCCTTCCAACCATGTCATGACCTTTCATCTATGGTTCTCTTCCAATAGCATTATGGACGATTCCATCAGATTGCGATTATTCCAACGCACACTGACTGGCCCATCGGCTAAATGGTATGTCGAAGAAAAATTAGGGTCCCATGCGACCTTTGAGTCATTGGCCAAAGCATTCTTGACCTTCTTCCAATTACCCATCCACCACGACAATGGTCTAGAACTACTGTCTAACTTCAAACAAAACTCAGCCACACACATCGTTGACCACATTAATGAGTGGCGTAGGCGACGTAGTTTGTGAAAAGCAGAAACCACCAAGCAACAATGTCTCGACTGGTTTCTTAGATCACTTGTCTCTCTCCTTGGAAAGGATGTAGCTTCCACCTTCCCTCAATCCGAAGAGGAAGCCATCAGTAAGGCCCAACAATATGACCTCATCTATGCACAGTCCGGGTACTTATACACGGTACTTCCTGATCTTCCAAAACCTGTGCCATTTGCCCAAGACAAACCTGGAATGTCTCACTCAACGGACGGACTAATCAGTGCCACCACACACCATGGTCCACAACCCAAACCACCACTGATGTATGGAACACTTCAATACCCACCAACATATGGGGGAACTCCTTATTACCCCCCACCTCCTTATCAACAGCCATATCCTGTTACTATACCCCCACCCATCAGTGGACCACCGCCGACACCTCCCATACATCCACCTATTCCTACAAATAGTGGTACTCCCTCAACATCAGCTTATAGTACTAGTGAAATAACTACGCCTTCCTATGTACCTTATGGATCGGTACCACTACAAAATCCATATTTCCCATTTCCTGGTCCTCCACAACCCATGGCTCCCCCACATCCTCATGCGGGGGTAAATTTTGTTCAACCCTCTGCTGCTCAACAATACCAAAATTTTGAACAGTTGAACACAACCAACCCAAGTCATCCATCGAACAACGCCAAGAAGAAAGGACAGAACAAGAATAACAACAACCCAGGTCAAGGTGGGAATCAACCTCCACAACACCAACCAATTGGGGGAAACCAGAACCAAGGGGCCATCTTTCTGGTATATCCACTGCTCAAAAGATTATCCGAGCTGGTTACTTTTGGCCTACCTTGTTTCATGATTGCATTCATGCCATGAAACGATGTGAACAATGTCATCTCTATGCAAACAAAACCCGAGCTCCCCCCGCTCTTCTTCACCCTGTCATTACTTCCGGCCGTTTCTGTAAATGGGGCATCGACTTTATGACTTGTAATCCCCCCTCCAGCAATGGTCACAAATACATTGTTGTCGCTGTTGATTACTTCACCAAATGGGCCGAAGCCATGCCCACGTTCAACAACACCGCTGACACTGCAGTGCTCTTTTTCTTTAACCACGTCATATCCCGTTTTGGAGTACCACTCCAACTCGTTTCTGATCATGGGAAACACTTCGAGAATGAGATCTTCGTCAAAATATCATCTCGGTTAGGCTTCTCTCACGATTTTTCCTCACCATATTACCCTCAGTCAAATGGACAGGTCGAGGCAGTTAACAAAGTCCTCAAGACCATGTTACAACGCACAGTTAATAAACATAAAACCAATTGGCATCATATGTTATTTTCTATGCTATGGGCTTATCGAACGGTAGTAAAAACTGATATGGGGTTCACGCCATTCCATTTAGTCCATGGGGTCGAGAAACTCTTCCCATTGAGTGCGAAATCCCCACCTTACGCACCGCAATTGAGCTATTACCTGACACTGCTCCAATGGAGCAGGGCTTGCTGAACTTGGAGTCTCTGGATGACGATCATCGATCTTCCTTACAGAACAATGAGGCATCTAAAAAATGATCCAAAGCTACCTTTGATTGCCATGTCAAACTTCGATCATTCCACGAAGGCGACCTCGTCCTGGCTTATGATATCGCTCATGATACCTTTGGCCACGGAAAATTCGAATCACTTTGGAATGGCCCTTACATTATCCAACATTGCCTCACCAAAGGCGCATATATCCTGGCCTCTCCTGAAGGCCTCTCTCTCAAAGAACTCATCAACGGGTTGTATCTCAAGAAATTTTACGCTTAAATGTAGTCATTCTACTTTAGGATATTTCTTCTTTTTAGTGTTTTTAATCTTTTTTCCTGCCCTCACGTCTAAACTATCCCTTGTGCTATTGACAGATGCTTCCTCCACCAGCCTACCACATTGGTTATGCTGACGGCGCCAGTCGTTGGACGCAAAATCTCGCTTCGGCTGCTTGGGCTCTCTACACCCCCTCACATGAAATGATACATTCAAGCGGCATATGTTTGGGACCAGCAACCAACAACCAAGCCGAATACACTGCGGTCATTGGCCTCCTGTCCGATGCCCAACATCATCATATTCGTCACCTTAGTGTCTTCCTCGACTCTCAACTAGTCGTTCTCCAGCTCAACGATGTATACCGTGTACGTGATCCGTGCCTCTTTTGCAAATACCAGCAGGTTAGGCTTTTATCTCGACATTTTGATTCCATTACATTTACACATATTCGAAGACAATTGAATCAAACAATAGATCAAATAGCTAACTTGGTGTTAGATTGGCATATATCACATCAAGCTACACATACATAAACATCTCACAAATCCTGTCACAGCATATATATATAATAGACATCATCAAAATCATCAGCAAAAAACACATGTAGACACCAGATGAATCTCAAAATATGTATACTCATGTATATATAAAATCCCATTAGGCCATCAGAATGTTTACATACAAAAATACATGTATCTACAGGCCAATACATCACCTCGGTACAAAAAATGGGCTCACCACTCATATATACATCATGCACCACTCATGGTGTCTCTATCACCCCACCACCTGCCCCTCCCTCAGGCGGTGGTGGCCCACCACCACCTGCCCCAGGCAGTGGTGGTCCACCCACAGGACCCTCCTGCCTCGGCGGCAGACATCCACTCGTCATAGTAGCCAACACTGCTGGTCATCGCACTATGGACTGCCATGGTGGCGGCACCCCTACACACTGCTCCAGGAAACTCTCATACTGGATACGCGTCCACATGCCCTCAGGCACATCCTGTAACACCGTCTCCAGACGAGGGAAAATATCATCAAAATCCACTTCGGCCTCTGCCGAAGGAGCATGTGATGGCCCCACAACAGGGTCATCGAACCGGCGCCTCCTCGCTGCCCTCTCGGGCTCTGCTGGTCGCCCCGCGGCATCCTCCCGCCGACGTCTCTCTCCATGCGGTAGTCTCTCCGGCTCTCGACGCACCGACGCTCTCTGCATCTCCACCTCGCACCCACGAGGTGCCACATTTGCACATGCACAAAACAACAACAAAATATAGTATGATCATCTATATCATATACATATGGACTGCTATCTCAAAAAACAAATATACATCAAAACATGCACACCAATACTAAACATACCTCGATGGTCAAAAACCTCCCCGGTAGGTAGTACCATGTCCGGGTCACCCCGGAAGTCCACCCCAGCATAGGGGTACCAGAGTATCACCTGCGGCATCTGTCGCCATATCCCTGCCGCCTCTGCTGAAAAGAAATGGCCACCTTTTCCACCACCGTGACGAAGCAAAAATGTCGACCACCACCTCAATCACGGCTCTCGCGCCCTCGACATCTCCAGTAAAACCCTCGGGCGCAACATCAACACCCTCTCTAAGAACCAAGCCACTAGGATGGACCCAAATGCAAAATCTCCCACACCTGTGGACCGACAGCGGTCCAACTACGCTACCATCCGCGCATGCAGCTTCAGCCCCCAAGCGAACTGCTCACCGACCACCACTCTCTCCAGCACCAAACGCTGGCCACCACTAATCCGCTGGGTCGCCAGCGACCCACATATCCGCACAATCATCGCCACTATACAACGATGTGCCAGGGAGTCTATCGCACCAATGCTCACCATAGTCCCAGACATAAAGTCCCGACTTGAGCAGTATCTCTGGCCAATATCGTCCAGCAAAATGGTCCTGGGAAACACTGGCTCCATCGGTAGGGGCATTCCCTGAAAGGGGAGCCCAGTCAAGAAATAAATATCCTCCACCGCAGTGAAGGGGATCTGCTCTCCTCGTACGAGGAAGCATTGCAGCTCCGAACTCCATATCTGGATCAGGAACTGCAACAAATACTCCTGTGCTCGTATCAACGGGCACTCAAAGAAATTTAGCAACC
Source organism: Picea engelmannii (assembly GCA_009831015.1). NCBI lineage: Eukaryota > Viridiplantae > Streptophyta > Pinopsida > Pinales > Pinaceae > Picea > Picea engelmannii. Next base: position 173,391 of record ML787628.1, read on the forward strand.
CACAGGTTGCCAAAGTCGCATGCATGCTAGGCCCCTCAATGGCCATGACGTCTCGCAACTGGGCCCAGACTCGCTCTGGCCACCGCACTAGAATCGTCACCACGATCCACCTGCAGACAACACAAAGCCCTATATCAGCTCATGCAACTATCAACAACATCACCAAAAACTCGTTTTATACCCTTCAACCTTATCTCCTAGGCGTGGTTTTGTTACCCACAGGCGCGCACACATGCGCGCCTGTTCATTATGCAGGCGTGCATATATGCGCGCCTATTCATTACACAGGCGCGCACATATGCACGCCTGTGCACTGCACAGGTGCACATAAGTGCGGACCTATTTGCTTCATAGGCATGCCTCTACACACGCCTATTCACCATACAGACGCGCACAGATGCGCGCCTGTCGAACCCACAGGCGTGCACGGGTGCGTACCTGTTCAACTCACAGGCGTGCCCTTCGGGCGCACCTTAAATTCTCCCTATCGCACACACATGCATGTATATTCGGTGTACAGGCACGCACGTATGCGCACCTATCACCGAATCGCCCACGCATGTGGGGCCCACACCCCCTAAATACCCCTGTACGGCCCTCTGTACAAACCCTGCCCAAAAATTGAAAACCTGTTTCTATGCAGGATGATTAGACCACTAACCTGATACTCGCAAATCCTCAATCGACTTCCTCATCCTCCCCGAATCTACAAATCTTCTCTGAAACTGCTCATCCACTCACTATTGCAGTAGGTACAAATGAGGTGGCAATGTGGGCCCTACAACTATATATAGGCCTTTTTCCAAACTTCCACTCATCATTCTGGGAGCCCAAGGTGTCCATTTTTCAAACCGTCTTCAGCCACGGGATCAACATCTCGTCACCTACATCACAGGAGTCCCTGGGTCACTTTTTATCTTGAGCCCCCGGGGCACCTTTTTTTACCATAGTCAGGTACGCACGCGCATAGTCACATTTATCAAATACATGCTCATATCTTTGATTCTCTTCAGATGTTGTTCACTTTGGGTATTTGGTTTTTCATATGTGCAGGTACTTGATCATCATCCATCGACACAACCCCTTCAGGTATATACTCAGCACTGGCATGTAGTCTTTCTCACTGTATCGCATTTACATTTCCAGTCACACCCTTTGCTATTTACCTCTAGGATCTCCATTCTGGGCTCTGCAGTACCCACACCTCCATTTTTCATCTTCGGTACTGTTACCCGGTAGCATTCTTACCCACATGAGTTTTCCCATTCATAGCACCTTTTGGAACTTTTGACACTCATGTTGTTCTTCATTACCCTTTAGGGATGGGAGTCCTGATAGTCTTTCATCATGTCGTGAATCACCCACATACTCCTTCTCCTCATTTTGCTAGCTTTCCCACACGGACTCCCAGATTATCTCTTTACGGTTCTATTTTTTACCTGCACCTCCGCAGTATCATGAACCCTCCATTTCATCCACAATCAGTTTGACCATCTGCGAACCTACCTTCACTTCACCTACCTCATACATAAACTCACCAATGGGGCCCCCACCCTTCTTCGGTCTCCCTAGCATATTATGCCCTACGTGAGCCACCCATATCACACTGGGGCACCCGTTTCTGTATCTGTACATTTCTCCACAATTATTCATTATTTATTTTTACAAACGACTTTATTTCCAATCATTACATTCTCCTTTTGTCGTCACCTTTGGCGACTTGCTTCCTTTTTTGGCCACACGCAAACCATGTCACCCTTGGTTGGAGCATTACCTACCATCTACCCTTGCCGGCATCATCCATATCTTCAGAGAACCCCACAGGTCACTTACCTCTACCCTATGAATATTGTTCACCTTGTCTTGCCTCGAGCACAACTTATCACTGGTCTTGTCATCCCCCTGACACTCGACCTCATTACATGGTTGCGACCACTTTTTATCTCATACATCCTCCAACCAAGGGAAGTCTTGAGCCTTCCCAGTTCTTGACTTCGTCCATGTACCTCTGCCACTCCCTCACCTCAGTAGATTTCAAGAATCCCTTTGCTTTTGGGAGTCGCGTCCCCTTTTGTCGACATCAACACCATTTTCCGAAAGGGTGATAGTATCTTGACTCCCATTCTCCACTCAATGAGAGATCTCGGACGGCACAGGGTGAAACACCATTGCTCCCTGCTGTCATTGACCCCCGTAACATTCGACGCCAACACCTTCTCATGTTACGGTGGGTCTTACTTTGCGACTATTGCAGTTAGTTCTTTTATTTGCTAAAGACCTCTAAACTTGGCAGGGCTATCAATGCCCACATCATCGCTGCTACTTAGTACCGCGATCAATGCCTATTGTTCAGAGCATGTTCATTTGCAGAATTGTCTTCTGCCTCTATTATGATTGCCCCCGAGGGCGCTGCAGTTGTCTACACCAACACTTCGGTCATATTTTTTCAGAGTTATATGACACGAGCATGGGGCATGCGCACCTCGTTTGTACACAGTTTTCTATTTTACGCACCTCATAGAAGGTCGGGTCCTACCAGTTCCTTTTTTCTCCAACGGATCGCTCTGAACGATCCCACTATTACTCTATCTTACAACAACATTCTTATTAGAAGAAACACTAATGGATTTCATCTATACGTATGCTCCTAACCTCATCCATCAAGGGGCATCTGTTATCACTGAAATTTCGTCAGCACATGGTTACAAGAACTCAGCATCGTCAAGCAGTAATGAAGTCATTCATGGCCCTGAATTAATATCACATCATTCAAAAAAAGGTCAGAAACTATACAAAGTAGTGAAAAATTGAAGAGCGCTTTACAGAAGTTGGGCGCGCGCTCGCATGCATGGAACATGAATGTAGAGTGTGCGCATACGCGCACGATGCGCGGCTGTTAGCGCAAAAAGCCGCGCACCTGCTAAACGACGCATTTATGAATGTGGTCGGCCTCCCAACCACTTATGGTTCAGCTCCCAAGCTGATTTGACCTCCAAATCTGGGCTGGATTCGAATGGTGGGTTGGTCAAAGACCTAATAATGCCCTAAATGTCCTCTTTTCACAGTACAAAGGAGTTACACAATAACCCAATGCAATGCTATAAAAATCCATGAATGCACCTCATTTTCTAAAGGAATTCTAAATAATGTTATGCTGCCTATATTGTTTTAAGGACTCCTTCCTTGACAAGAGCACATTGGCACCATTTCATTGAGCAATCCACCTCTCCATTGAGTGGATATGCAAAGAGTTATTTCACCACTATTCTCATTTTCTTTGTTGTAAGGAGAGCAAAGCTTGTGAGGGTCCAATAGCCTTCCCTTGGAGGAAGAAGGGACTCATTGATCCCTTTCTTCTTGGTGCTTTGATTTCATCAATAGACCAGCCTATTACATTGGTGACATGGGTGTTTTTGTTCTTGTTATCTCTATGTCCCTATGCTTATGATTTTTGTTTTTATTAGTTTAATTCTTGCTTATAGTTTTTTCTTTCTCTAACTCTTTCCTCTACAGTTGTCATGCTCAGCAAGACCCAACTGGGCATGAAAGCACCTCTTATTTTCTCACCAAGGTGACGAAAAGGGTGCAACAATGTTGACAAGGTGCTACAACTACTAAAGGAGCAACAACTATATGCCAAGCCATCCAAATGTTTCATTGGAGTAAAGGAGGTAGAATATTTGGTTCATATTGTATCTCATGAAGGTGTCAAGGTAGACCCTAATAAGATTAAGGCCGTGAAGGACTGGCCAATTCCCAAAACATTAAAGAATCTTAGTGTATTTTTGGGTTTGACAGGTTACTACTGCAAGTTTGTTTGGAACTATGGAAGAATAGCAGCACCTTTAACGACACTAACTAAGAAGGATGCATTTTCATGGACTCCATAGGCAACAAAATATTTTGAACAACTTAAAGAGGTGATGTGTAAATCTCCTGTCTTGACCACTCTAGACTTCAAAAAAACCTTTATTGTGGAATGTGATGCCTCAGGAAATGGAATTGATGCTGTCCTAATGCAAGAAGGAAGGCCCCTGGATTTTGAAAGTCGACCACTCAAGGGAAAGGACTTACACAAACCTATTTATGAAAATGAAATGATGGCAATACTACATGCATTGAAGAAATGGCGTCCTTACCTAATAGGTAGGCACTTCAAGGTCAAAACAGATCATGATAGTCTTAAATACTTCTTGGAACAAAGTCCATCTTCAGAAGAAAAACAAAAATGGGTAACCAAGATATTGGGTTATGATTTTGAAATCGTCTATAAAAAGGGGAAGAAAAATGTTGTGGCAGATGCACTCTTAATAAAGGATGAATATGTCAAGGCCTTTCTCTGTGCTATCTCGATCATCCAACCCAATTGGATAATAAAAGAAAGGGATGAATGGAAGAATGAAAAAAAAGTATGGACTCTCATTCAAAGGTTGCAACAGGATTCCAGTGTATCAGATACATTTACATGGAAAAATGATTCACTATGGTACAAAGATCGCTTATATTTATGTAAGAACTCCCAACTCAAACAAAAGGTACTATTGGAATTGCACACCTCTCCAGTAGGAGGGCACTCATGATTTTTGAAAACCTTCCATAGAGTCAAGAAGGATTTTTTTTGGGATGGCCTTAAAACTAATGTTCAAATGTTTTTGGAAGAATGTTTGGTTTGCCAACAAAATAAGATGGAAACAATTAAGACCCCAGATCTTTTACAACCATTATCCATCCCAAGTCAGTGTTGGGAGGAGGTTTCCATGGATTGCATCATAGGGTTACCAAAGTCTGAAGAAAAGAGTGTCATCATGGTGATTGTTGATAGACTGATCAAGTATGCACACTTTTGTGCACTCTCTCATCCTTTCAAATCTAGTACAGTTTCCACCACATTCATGGAGACTGTTCAAAACCTACATGGAATCCCAAAGATTATTGTAAGTGACAGAGATCCCATCTTCACTGGACATTTTTGGAAAGAATTATTTTCTTGTTTGGGTACTCAATTGGCTCATAGCTCATCCTATCATCCTCAATCCAATGGACAAACCAAGATAGTGAACAAATGTTTGGAAGGATACCTTCGTTTCTTTGTCTCTGATAAACAAACACAATGGTTCAAATGGTTACCCTTGGCATAATGGTGGTATAACACTTCCTTTCATACTGCAACAAAAATGACACCATTTATGACACTTTATGGATACCATCCTCCTTCCATCACTTCTTCTCTAAAAGAAAAATCTAAGGTTCAAGCAGTGGAATATCACATCGAGAATCAACAACAAGTTCTTCAAATATTAAAGGACAACCTGACCATGGCACAGAATCGCATGAAACAGCAAGAAGATCAACATCGTAGTGAAAGAAGTTATGAAGTAGGGGATTGGGTATTTTTAAGACTACAACCATACAAACAGATGTCCCTCAAGCAAGCCAAGAAGGATAATAAATTATCACCAAAGTATTATGGCCCTTATAAAGTGTTGCAAAAGATTGGTACTATGGCATACAAATTGGAGTTGCCTGCATCTTCATGAGTACACCTAGTTTTCCATGTTTCATGCTTAAAGAAGGTTATAGGTGATAAGATCCCAGTTCAAACTATATTTCCAGAACTTGACAAGGAAGGAAAAATCATGTTGGAGCTTGAAGCCATCACTGACACAAGAATTTGCCAGCTAAGGAATAGATCCATTTCAGAGTATCTCATTAAATGGAGGAAACTACCGGCTAAAGATTCCACTTGGGAAGACGAGTCTTTTATACAGAAAGATCCAAAGTTACTCAAGCGTTGCGGAAAACACTTGTCTCAAGGGGAAGGGCATGTTAAGCCCTAATATTGGCTCATAACCCCTTAATTGGGGCATATTATATTAGTAATGTTATTTTATTTATGTTGGCTTTAGTCCATTAGTTGTAATTATACCTCCTAGTCTCCTATATATACGAAGGAGACATTTTCATTTTGAATCATCTTGTTCTTGAACATTTAAGTGGGGTAAAAGGAGGTTTCCCCCTCGAAGAGGCTTATTATCTGAAATTATCTCTCTTTCAAGGCGTTGAGTACTTTTTATGAGGATTTTCTATGCTATATTGATATTTGGTTCTTAACACAACCCCATCTGAAAGGGAATAGTATTAGGTGGGACTGCCTCAGGTATCCTACACAATTTCATGTTCAAAGTAATAATAAAACTACGAGTCCTAGACTCATATACAACATGACATTTCCATAAATAATGTTGGCCGAAAAGAACATCACAAACTTTGAGAGGAGCAACATCACACAATATCTCGTCTTTGAAGGGATTGATGTCGTACAACAATCATCATTGTTGGCTGGCGTGGAGACCGATTCCTTCACAGAGCCATCCAATGGTGTAGGGTTGTGGGTGCAGCGTTGTTGGCAGGGCCAACCACTTGACAACCTCTGCTGATATGGGGTTCTTTTGGCTATGACTATCAATGATGAAGTGCAGCAGGGTGCATTTTACCCACATATGTGAATGGAATAGGTGGTCTCCTTATTTTGGCTCGTTTGGTTCACCATGATGGAGGTTGGTGGTAGCAACAGTGGCATTGGGTTCCACATCAATGATATGTCTTCCACTTTCTAGTTTTGGCTCAGAGTCAGAACCTGCATCTGATTCAGAGGCTTTCCCTTCAGCCACCAACAACTTCTTTGAGCGGAAGTCAGTAGTGTTATGCCAAGTGATCTTATCAAAGTCGCACCACTTCCCGGTATCGTTCTTTGTCTTTCTGGTATCCTTATTTGCTTGTGACTTCTAATTTTTGTCCCAATATTGTCCATATTTTCTCTGTCCTTTGTTATGTGGGTGTTAAGGTCCTAACCCGCACATAGGTAGATCAATGTATTCGGATGTAATAAAGGTCAATATTAATAAGTCCTTTCAATAAAATAGAATAAGACGGATGTAAGAAGACCTAATAGAAGCTTTCATTTCTAGAAGGATATTCCTCTAGATGCTTCTCTTAATAGACATATTTAGTATAAATAAGGGTCAAGGGTATGAAAACCCTAGCTGTTAGAATATAGAATATGGTGTGCTCATTTTACCATTGACGATACCCTCTTCACCCAACCACAGGCCGAAGCCTCCCTCCGAGCACCTTAAACTTGACCTGAGAATTTCTCTGGAAGCAAACCCTAGGCTAGATAACCAAACAAAGAGTAGCGCATCAATCCCCAAGGATAGCACATCACAAAAGACTGATCATATGTTCCAAACCCTAGCCAAGATATATCCAAGCCAATACTGAAACTAGTTGATGTTGCAGTTGCAGCTGCAACCCTCCTCCAAACCTGCGCACCAACTGCAACTGCAATGCGCACCAACTGGGAAAACTGCAGTCCTGAGATGTTGTCAAATGAGCACTGGTGCCCTGTATTTATAGTAATCCTGCCAGTTTGCTGGGGTCGACTTCTCCTTCTGGGTATGTGTCTGTTCAGTATATTATTATTAATTTTGGTCGACTTCTTCTCTTGGAGGCTAATAGCCTAATATAAATTATCTTCTTGAGCCGAAAAGGCTTCTAGGGTTATTAGCCAATTCATTAGGGTTTCTCTTGCTTCCCGGAGTCTTCTATTCTCGTCAGGTTCACATGTAGAGGTAAATACCTCCCACAACTACCATAATATTAACACTCCCTCCTAGATAGAGAGGTATTTACAGGTAATGGACTTGAGCACAAAATATACCATTTACCCGGTAGCATCAATACAGTCATCTAGACTATTTCATAACTAGATCATGAGAATCACCATCACCATCAGTTGCATCATCTTATCGAAAACATACTTCATCTGAGTAGTTAGATATGATGCTGGATAAGTCACTCTCACCATGGAGTGATACAAGAGGAGTAAAAGCTCTGAACTGTTTTCCGTCTGGAAAATCTCTGTTCATCATTCATCTAAATGATCATCTCCAATAATCTATTGATAGTCTTCAAGGCAATTAGAACAAGGATAGAACACACCTGTGTCTATTCATAGTAGTACACAACTACAATTCAGTGGTTAACTACCACATCAAGTAACACATAAGTACTTGATCAACAACGTATAGTTGCGAGTAGTGAAACACATTCACCACAGTAGTCCTCATCTACTGTCATATAGTCTTCATAACAAACATCTGAGAGAATCTTGCATAGAAACAATGTTATGATAAAAACTGTATCATCTGGGCCAATCTTTCACTTACGTCTGTGAGATCTGAAAGAATGTCTGCCACCACAATAGTCTTCATCTGCATAGAAACAATGTTATCATAAAAAATGAATCAACTGGTCCAACCTTTCACTCACGTCTGTGAGATCTGAAAGAGTGTCTGCCCTCAGTATAGAATATCAATAATGATAATCTGGGCCAATATTTCACTCACGTTTGTGAGATCTGAAAGAATGTCTGCCCTCAATATATAACATCAATAATAATCATCTGGGCCAATCTTTCACTCACATCTGTGAGGTCTGAAAGAATGTTTGCCCTCAACATAGAATATCAATAATAGGCTATCTGCCCCATTCTTCTCAACCAAGGAAGAAAGATTGTTTCTGATTTATGAACCTGGACCATTTCCCACCATGGGCCATTCTTCCGACACTAAACAAAGTGTAACCTGGAGAGAATGATTCTTCCCTCGAGAAATGCTCGAACCATTCCTTACGCTGGGCCATTCCTCCGACACTAAACAATGTGTAACCTGGAGGGAATGAGTCTAACCTAAGGAATGACTGTCCCTGACTATTCCCTACCCTGGGCCATTCTTCTGGCACTAAACAAAGTGTAACCTGGAGAGAATGAGTCTGCCCTCGAGGAATAACTATTCCTGATTGCTGAGCCTAGACTACTCCCCACCCTAGGCCATTCCTCCGACACCAAACAAGGTGTATCCTGGAAAGAATGAGTCTTCCATTGAGGAGTAACTATCCAGACCATTCCCCACCCTAGGCCATTCCTCCGACACTAACCAAAGTGTATCCTAGAAAGAATGAGTCTTCCCTCGAGGAATGTTTGTCCTGCATCAACCTCCAAAACAAACGATTCTTCGAAACTGCTCACAACTGTGAACTTCGAAAGAATGACTGCCCGGTGAGGTGGACCATTCTACTTGACCACTACATAGAGTGACTTCCAAGAAGAATGATTGTCCTAGACCACTCCCCATAATGGGAAGTCGTTGTCTATGATACATCAGCAATCAAACTGCCTCCGATGTTAACTACAATGGGAAGCCACTGTCCGTCAGAAATCTCAATCCACTTTCCGAACAGGAAAGCATCTGTCCAATCTAGACTTTTACAAGGATAAATGCTCCCTCCTAACTGGAGAGTTATTTCAATCACAAAAATAAATGTTCCCTCCTAACTGGAGAGTTACTACAATGGGAAGCCACTGTCTGTCAGAAATCTCAATCCACTTTCCGAATAGGAAAGCATCTGTTCAATCTGGACTTTTACATGGATAAATGCTCCCTCCTAACTGGAGAGTTATTTCAATCACAAAAATAAATGTTTGCGTACCTTGTTTTAGTTTGGAGAGTCTTCCCTTCCGGCTATGAGAGTTATTTCCATGAGCTCTAGCTTGAGTATGCACGTTCTTTCATCTTGAATATAGGCTTTACCAAATTGTATGCTTATTTTCTCATCTGTGGAGATATGTATTGGAGAAATCATTTTCTCCTTTCTGGACTTCATCATGGATAATGTAATGCTTGTACTGTAGTCTGGAACATTGTGAAGGCTTCTTGTAGATGTGAACAATAGAGTATATCATAGTTGGAGAACTGGAACATATCCGTGTGGCACTTCTTCTGTCATCAAGAGATCTGATCTTCTGAGTAGTCATTTTGATGTTATAGGAAATCTTCACCACGCTTCTGCTATGCACTGGAGGTTCCCCACCAAGTTGTCTTCTTCTTATCTACATACAGGAGTATCTTTCTGGTATGCCTCAAAGTCTTGAGATTTATTTGCATGCGCTCTTTACTCAATTTCTTCTGGAGAACATTCTTTGCATTCATCTGATGTAGAATTCTGACTCATGGATGTTGCGGATAATATAATGACTTATATAGAGATAAGTCTGGTGTACTAGAACAATCAATCATTATAGTCTCCTCCGTCCATCTGAGAGAACCTCTGGTTCTGGATCTCACAATGCTTTCATTCATAAGTCTTCCGTACATTGTTCTTCATCACGACTTTCAGTTCTTCTGCTTGATTGCTTTTAGTGAGTTCATATCAGCCTGGTAATCTTGTGATTCTTGATAGAATGACTGGTTGTTCTGATTCTTCTTTCTTTCTTGGAGTCTTCATGTTCTTCTTCATGTTTTTCATTATCTCTTGGGTCCATGGAGTTTCTTGTAGATTCCATGTTCTAGAGATTCCACTTGTTACCTTTATCATCAGTTCACGGATCTGGATGGACAACCAGGAATACTTTAAGGCTTCTCTTTGAAGAGGTCTTCTTCTGCAGTTGAGCTGAACATGTACTGTCTTTTTCATGGCTGCTGCCATGGATATACATTTCGTCATCTTCAATGGATCATAGGATTAGCTCACTCCTAATCCTTACTTCATGTAAGAGTGCATATAATCGTCTCCCTCTGTCTGATAGAGTCCATGATTCCATTTGTATCCTTATTGTCTTTTGCAATATATGATAGAGTCTACGCTTCCATCTGCATCCTTATTATCTTCTGCAATATATGATTGGTTCTCTTGTTTAACAGAGTCCACGCTTCCGTCTTGTTGTCTTCAGAATGTCATAATTCTTTTTCTGGTTTCCTCTCGATTGTTGACTTCTTTCTGTCTTTGTTTTTTCCAAGTCTGGTCTTATATTGTAGTATCTTTCACATGATATATTTCCTTCTTTCATGTGTAATATCTAATGATATTCATTCTTATCTTGTTGTTCTTCCATAGGTATAGTTCTTCTTGGAACACATTGTCTTCCAAGA
>ML787628.1:184511-205667 GCA_009831015.1 Picea engelmannii
TATGTACAAAGACGATGCAAGCAAGATATGTACAAGAAAATAAGAAGAGTGTTGTTACCTTTTAGTAGAAGAAGTCTCTTCCATCTTGCTTAGTCTTCTTTGCAGGTTCCTTTTCTTCGGCAATCGATGCTTCGTGTTTCTCCATCCTTTTCTTTAGCTTGGGACACTAATTCCTGTAGTGACCATACTTCTGACGGTTGAAGCATTGTATTTCTGAAATGTCTTTCTCTTGATTTGGCTTCCTCCTTGAACCAAACTTTCTTTTGTTTTCTAAAGTTCTTGAATCTTGCTGTGAAGGATTGATCATTGTACTTCTTTTGAGGTTTCTCTTTTGCATTGATCCTTGATTCTTATTGAGCACAACAATTCCAAATTTCTTCAAATGTCGGGTACTCCTTCCTTCTGTTCATGCTTGTGGCAAATGCATCCCATGTCTTGGGAAGACCATTGAGTACTATGTTCACCAATTCCTTTTCTGAAGTAATCTCTTCAATAGATTGTAGTTGATCTCTTAGCTGGGAGATCCTTACAAAGTATGATGTTATGTTGTCGTCATCATTCATCTTCATGTCACAGAGCTCATTCTTTAGGCTCATAACTTGTCCAATTTTTCTGACTGAGAAGAGATTTGTTAGGGCATCATACATCTTCTTTGATGAGTCAAGATGGGAGATGTAGGGTATCAAGTGGTATTTTATGGAATCCACTATGATACTCATGGCATTGATGTCAACATCTTTAAACTTCTACATAGCTGCAATGTTCTGCGGTTCCTTCTCTTCTCCTTCTTTAAACTCTAGCTTCACGATCTTTCCTTTCACAATATCCAACACTTTATTCTTAGAAAGGATGAGGTCAATCCTTGTCTTCCATGCTCTGAAGTTAGAGACTCCATCTAGCCTATTCTCAGACTTCATAGAATTCGTCATGGCTTGCTTGACTTGGTCAAACCCTAGATTTGACCAGAAATTAAAATTTCACGTCTTGGCCTTCTGAGAGTACCAGGAGATGCGCTAGTCTAGGGCACACTGATCTATCCAGAGATTAGGTCAATCTCGTCACTTAAGGTGCCTCAACAGGAGGTTTAGGGTTTCTGCAACTACTTCTGCTGGTAACCCTAGCTGCAGTGCTTTTGGAAGCTGCTCCTGCTAGTAACCCTAGTGACAGTTCCTCAACGAGCTCAATATCTAGCGGCTATGTTTCCTTCCAGTGTTTTAGGCTGACTGAAGGGGTGTGGGCCCATAACCTGTTAGAATATAGAATATGGTGTGCTTATTTTACCATTGACGATACCCTCGTCACCCAACCACAGGACGAAGCCTCCCTCCGAGCACCTTAACCTTGACCTGATAATTTCTCCGGAAGAAAAACCTAGGCTAGATAGCCAAACAAAGAGTAGCGCATCAATCCCCAAGGATAGCGCATCACAAAAGACTGATAAGTTGATCCAAACCCTAGCCAAGAGATATACAAGCCAATATTGAAACTAGTTCCTGCTACAACTGCAGCTGCAACCCTCCTCAAAACCTGCGCACCAACTGCAACTGCAGTGTGCACCAACTAGGAAAACTGCAGTCCTGGGATGCTGTCAAATGAGAACTAGGGCCCTGTATTTATAGAAGTCCTGCCAGTTTGCTGGGGCCGACTTCTCCTTCTGGGTATGTGTCTGTTCAGTATATTATTATTAATTCTGGCCGACTTCTTCTCTTGGAGGATAATAGCCTAATATAAATTATCTTCTTGATCTGACAAGGCTTCTAGGGTTATTAGCCAATTCATTAGGGTTTCTCTTGCTTCCCAGAGTCTTCTATTCTCGTCATGTTCACATGTAGAGATAAATACCTCCCGTAGCTACCATAATATTAACACTAGCTTGGAGATTATTGTAACAGAGCATTGCTCGACTGGAGGTTGCCCCCTCGAAGAGGCCTATGAACATTGCTTTATGAATCAAAGTGTTATTTCAACTTTTGTTCTCATATTATTCCTGTGTTATTGTGGAGATTATGCTAGTTATATTACTGTTATTCTGCCATTTCTAGCATTTTATTTCTGTTCTGCATATTTAATATATCTGGTATCTTGCAAGTGGTATCAGAGCACTTTCCATGGCAGAAATTGTGGGTATTTGTTTTTCAAGGTAGAGATGTATTCCAGCGTCTTTAAGCCACAGAGATATGTCATTACGCGCATAAACACGTGGTTGAGGGATTCATACATGCGGGAAATACAAGTGGTTCTTAAGCGCACATCTGTTGGCCACCGTTGTAACCCCTGTTGGTACCCCTTCGAGTGGTAGCACATCAGACAACACCTGTGTATGGATCAGCCTAGATTTCCTGAAGCCCTCTTTAGATAAACCTATCGGCCACTGGACTGATATAGTGTCACTGAGAACAACACTCGGGAAGATAATCTCTAGTACCTAGGTAGTTGGGTAGTACGTCTAAGGGTACGGTCTATCCTCCTTAGTTAGTGCTTTGAGATATTGGGCTGAGTACTACTGTTGGACCCCACACGTATATCAGAGAGCTATAGCACAGGGCAAACCCTTGTCCGTAGAACCCTTGAATACCTAACCCTTGGGGAACATAAGCATCAACAAATTAAATCGGCCAAATCTATTGCCACGCAACTGTGTTCGGGTTTCCAAGTAAATACACATTTCTTTCTGGTTAAGACTTTGGGGATTTCAGCACTGCAACATTCTTCAGACCGAAGTATTACCCTGTAGCTGTCAAAAAAAAAAAATGAGTCTGGAAAGTTTTTCACCATTATTTGAGACCTATTCCATTAGATTCATCTCTTCTCCCTTATCACATTCATCCATATCATTTTTCTGCAAAAATTTATGACCCCACCCGCTCCCTTTTCAGTTCACCCATCCTCATGGCCCATACCTGTAGCCAAGAACTGGAGTCTCGCTTCAACACCTTGCAATCTAGTTTCCTCAAGACCCAAAAAGAAGTGCAACAACTCAGTGCTACTATTTCCTCCCGTGATACATCCATCAATACCACCATAAATGCATCTGTGTAGTCCGCAATGGAGGAAGTCAAACAAGAACTGACCACTCAGCTTGAATCTGTCTTTGCATCACTCTGCACCAAACTAAAGATCCCTACCGATGACCCTTTTCGTGATGCACATACAAATACTAAAGGTGAAACTTCTTCCCATTCCCATACCTTTTAGCCCCATCACTTTCATTGGGACATACGCCTTTTGCGGGTGGATGTAACCAAATTTGATGGCTCAGACCCCACTGGTTGGGTCACCCAAATGGAACATTATTTCTCTCTCTACAACATTACAGATGACTTGGACAAACTCTGGTATGGTGTTCTCCATCTAGATCAAGAACGTTGGCAATGGTTGCAATGGATAAAAACTTCTCGTCAAGGGTATATTGCTTGGACCCAATTTGTGACTGAGCTTTATGAACACTTTGACATAGACACCAACCATTTGGGTTGTTTGACAAAACTGAAACAATCAGGAACAATAGAAGACTTCATAGCTACATTTGAGCGCCTGACTTTTCGAACACAGGGCATGACTGATGCTTTCTTTCGAGAGTAGTTTATCAGTGGCCTCAAGGAGGAGATTCGGGCCCATGTCCTCATGGCTCAACTTGCGAGTTGGGTGAAGTCTACTAGAAAATCTAAAGAAGCCCAACAAATTGTTTCCTCTCAAAATGTAAGCCTTCCTTTATCCCTCGCCCTAAACCAGTAAACCCCACTACTCCCTTCGCCCCATTAAAGATCCAAAAATTGACCAGGGTGAAAATGGATGAACGCCAACTCAAAGGCCTTTATTATAATTGTGATGACAAATATTTCCCGGGCCACAAATGTAAGGAACAAAATATTTTTATGGCCATCTTTGAGGATATTCCGGAAGAGGATGTTGAAACTACCCTTGTGCCTAAGTCACCAGAAATCACTGACATAAACCCTCCCTCCGACCCTCCTGAAGTGGAACCGATCATTTCCCTCAATGCTCTCACAGGCGTCTCTACCCCCCAAACCCTCAAGTTAATCGGTTACATCAAGCACCGAAAGGTCATCATTCTGGTTGATAGTGGCAGCACCCACAATTTTATTCATCGTCGCATTGCCCAAGAAACCCATTGCTGCATCCATGTTGTCAACAATTTCCAAATCATGATTGCCAATGGTGGTTCTATGAAATGTGGCGGGCGCTGTGAAACTGTGCATCTCCAAATCAGTGACTACCACCTAAAATCCCATATGTTTTCTATTGACATGGGCGGTTGCGACATTGTGTTGGGTGCAGACTGGCTAAGGACTTTGGGTCCTATTCTCATGGATTTTAAGAACTTAACCATGCAATTCAACCAAGAAGGCCACCAATATAAATTCCAAGTCATCATTGTTGGCTCACCTGAGGTCATCAGTTCCCATCGCATGGAAAAGCTGCTAAAAAAAGGTCATTCTGGTGTCATTGCCCAACTCCATGCCATACAAGCCACATAGACACCCCGAGTGCCCCAATACCTCCAAGCCCTCCTTTCTAAACATCAAACTGTATTTTCCAATCCCCAAGGACTCCCTCCTTCCTACGGTGTTCATGATCATTCCATTTCCCTTGTCCCAGGTGTTAGCGTCGGAAGTCACCTCTGGATTGCAGCAGGAGAAGAGCCCGACGCCCATCAGTTTATTGTCACGATTTGTTGAATGGGGTGATCGACTGGGTAAAGACTCAAGAAGATATAGCTTTAACTCATGAGACTGGGCCTGGTATGTAGAAAGCAAGGGAGGTCTTGATCCAACTTCCATCAGTAAGTTGATTAAAGGGTGGTAGATGGAAGACTTGTGAGAAGGGTGAGCAAGACTGCCTCGGGAAACAAGCCTTCGCAAGCTTGAAGAAGAAAAACTCAGAAGCCAAGATCCTCTTGGTCCAAAGTTTCAAGGAGCTGAAGGGTGACTCGACTGGATCCTCCAATTCCAAGCCATTCCAGTGCTGAAAAGCACAGGAACTGATTAGAAACGTTGCGACTGTTGCAGTGATCCAACCTGCATCATCCTACAATAGTGCAACTCGACTGGATCCTCCAATTCCGAGTTGTTCTAACACAGTAAACAAAGAGATGGAAAAAGAGGCTGACATCCATAAAGTAAGAAGTCTCAAATGCCTTATACATTAACCAGAGTGACCAATGCTTCGTCAAAACTTTACAATCGGGAGCTTAGCTCAACCATCGATCCCTTACAAAATACAAAGATTGAGTCTATATACTCAGGAAAATTCACCTCACAGAGGCGTGTCCAGTCACCCAAGGCTTGGTATCCCCTCATTCAAACTCGTACTGATATCTTTCTTCGAGCGCTACCTTAACTACGCATGGCTCCTGTAAGGAAGGTAGCTGAGCCATTAAGTGACGAACTAGCATGTGCAGACTTCTTTGTCTATTCAAATACATCGGCATGTCTCCTTGGAAAAATCGATACCCAGGACCACTTTCAAGAAGACCGCTTGCCAGACTTTCCATGCCTCACACTTAATGAGTGAAAGGAGGTTTCAACCACCCGCTCTTGCCTTCATTAACTTCAAACGAGAAGCAGGATTGAGATCGGGTCCGATGGCACCTAGAGATTGCGATGATCCCCTCTGTAACTGAACTCGGTGCCTTTGGCCACTCATACATAGCTCTTTTCATTTTCCAAGTGACCAGAGGCTGTGACCCTCTGCTTACTCTCAACGGTGCTTTCGGCACTCGCAGATATGAAGGGGTTGATCCTTGCTTCTTAAAATCACGATGAGTGAAACACCGAGATGGCTTGATTGAGTGCCACGCGTCCTTCAAATCTGATGGTCCTAAACTGTCTTGACGCTACCGTTGGCCCCAGGTCCTGGACACTCTCGTCACTTCGCGTTAGGGAGCTACTCTTTGCGCATCGAAACTGCAATGGGAGAAAAGGCAGGGAGCCTCATCGCGCGTCAGGTGTCCGCTTCAGATGGACGACTGAGACTACCCCTTGATACTGCGGGCCCGACTTTGGGCGCCATCGACACTTCTAGGTTCGGGGTTTCGAGATGTTTATCGACATAAAACCTCCATCCTTTGAACTCACGACTGCCGAAAAGTAGACGTGACCAGATCTCGTGCTACGCGTCCTTTGGGATGAACGGCTGCCATCCATCCTGCACAAAATGTGGCCGCTATCCATTGTGCTATCCTCGGAGCAACTTCTCTATCTACGATTTCCCACTGACCACCGATCTTCTCTTATGAAAGGATCTGGATCGTCGACAACATAATTTTGCCTGCTTACTTGTCAGGAAACTCGAAAAACGAGATTTTTCCGCTTTGCGCTCGAGCGCTTCTTGTGCAACTTGCAAAACTGATCAATCTCGTGCTTTGGACAGGAAATGTTACTAACATTAGGCTCCATGGGGGATAGAGTCATCCCTACGATTCTCTAAGGACTCATTTTGCAGTTCCAGTGCCTTGTTGTTGGGCTATGGAGTCATTTACTAAGCCGAAACAATAAAAGTAAAAAACAAGAATAGAAAGGACAATATTTACAAAACACAGGAGTCACCGAAGCCTCAGACAAAGCCTTTTTTAAGAAAATGCCCATTTATTGGGTTGTTGAAAACTTCTTCACCCTCCAAATCCTCCAGCTGATATGTGTTATTTGAGAAAACCTCAGATATTTTGAAAGGCCCGATCCATAGGGATTCAAATTTGTCGTGTTTTCCCTTATCTTGTTTAGGAGCATCCCATTTCAGCACCAGGTCTCCTATCTGGAACCCCTCATGTTTGGCCTTCTTATCGAATACCTGCTTGATCCTTTGTTGATGGTCTTGAATTCTATCCATTGCCTTCTCCCTGACCTGCTGGACCTCCACTAGCTGATGAATCCTTTTGATCATGTCATCAGGCTCCTCCTAATGATCCTGGAGGAATTTTTCTATAGGAATGGCTAAATGAGTAGGGAAAACAACCTCTGCTCCATAGACTAATTGGAAAGGAGAGACACCGATAGATCTCTTCAGGGTCACTCAATCGGCCCATAGAGAAAACTTTAATCTTGAATGCCAGGCCTTCTTGTTGTCTTCCAACAATCTTTTGATAATCCTTATCAGGCTTTTGTTGGAAGATTCAGCTAAACCATTGCCCTATGGATAATATGGGGTGGAGTGAATTAGTTTGATCCCAAACTGCTCACAAAACTTGGCTAAAGGCTCAGAACTGAAAGCGGCTGTGTTATCAGTGACAATCTTACTTGGGCAGCCAAACCTTCTGATGAGGTCCTCAAGGAACCCAATGATTACCTTGTGGGAAGCACTCCTGGTAGGGATAGCTTCAATCCACTTGGTGAAGAAATCTGTAGCAGTCAAGATCCATCCATGCTGCCCACTGGAAGCGGGGTGAATTTCTACAATGAAATCTAGGCCCCGCTGCTGGAAAGGTCCCGAAACAACCACTGGATTTAGCGGCAGGGACTTGAGCTGTTGCTTTCCTGCAAATCTTTGACATTGGATACAGGTTCTAACTCCTTTGTGGACATCAGCGAACAAGGTGGGCCAGTAGTACCCGACTCTAAGGATTTTGTGGGCTGTGGCCTTCCATAAATGGCACCCTCCACATAGGCTACTGTGAAATTCAAACATGACCCTGTCGGCCTCTTGTGAATCCATGCATTTTAAAAGCACCTGTAGGGGGTCTTTCTAATATAAAATTTGATCGATAAGGAAGTATCTAACTGCCTTGAGCTTCAGAGCTCTTTCTTTGTTTCTTTGCAGGCCGTCTGGAGGCCATAACTCTTGCAAAAAGTATATGACATCCTTATACCAAGGACATCAAGCCAATGAGGGCTCCGTTTGAGGGTCCATTTTAGGCAGCAGACCCTGCTGAATTCCCGAGTATTCGTTGATAAAACTTACCCCCAAAGCTTGGCAATTTGCTTCAGCCAACAACTTGGCTAGACCTTGACCTTTGATCAATTTGGTAGGCTTTATTTCCAGGTCAAATTCTAGAATCTTGGCTATCCATTTACTTCTCCTCCCGTCTATGTCAGGCTGAATAAGGATGTCTTTAACAGCAGCTGAGGGGACGTAAGCGATGATTTTTTACTACAGGACATAGATTCTAAAGGCCTTGAGAGCCTTTACCAGGGCATAGGCCTGCTTCTCCATGGTGTCGTATCTGACTTCAACATCCCTCAACGCTCGACTGAAATAGGCAATAGGATGCTCTAGCCCGACCTCGTTTGTCTGTAATAAAACAATAGCCACTGTGTCAGGTGAGGCAAAGGAGAAGATAACGAAATCCTTTGAATAATTAGGGCTGATAAGCACAGGGGCTTCAGTCAGGGCTTTATTTATTTTCTCAAAGGACTTTCATGATTCAGAAGTCCATCTTACTTCATTTCCTTTCCTTAAAATGGCTGTTATAAGTTTCACCCCCTCAACAAAGTTGGGCACAAACCTCCTCAGAAATATAATCTTACCAAGGAAAGATTGGACCTCCTTCTTGGACTTCGAGATTGATAAGGCTTGTATTGCCTCAAATCTACTAGGGTCAATTCTGACTCCTTTCGATGATACTATGTGGCCTAGTAACTTTCCCTCCTGCATAGTGAATAGAGATTTCTTGGGGTTTAATGAAATTCCAAAACTCCTACATTTCAGGAAAACCTTCTTGAGATGACAACAGTGTTCCTTATTGGATTTTGAAAACACTGTGATGTCATCCAGATAGACGACCACAAATTTATCCTTTTCCCTGATGAAAGCTATGTCCATGGCACACTGGAATGTTGCTCCTGCATTCATTAATCCAAACGACATCTTGGCATACATGAATGTCCCCCATGGAGTGGTAAATGCTGTATTTTCTTTGTCCTCAGGTAGAACATAGACTTGATTGTAACCAGAGAAACCATCAATCATGGACATCCTGGATGCTCCTGTTACCCTCTGCAGTATATGTTCCATCTTTGGTAAGGGGTAGTTATCCTTTTGTGAGCTCCTGTTCAGGTTTCTGAAGTCTACACAGAGTCTGATTTCTCCATTCTTTTTCCTTACTGGTACCAAGTTGGCCACCCACTCTGAGTATCTTAGTGGCACGATGATCTGGGCCTGCAACAACTTCTTCACTTCCCTCTCCATGATAGGCAAAAACATAGGATTTATCTGTCTCAGCTTCTGCCTAAATGGATTTTCCTCCTCTTTTAATGGGATTTTGTGCTCGATGACAGAAATGTCATATGTTTTGAGGTCTTCGTAGGTCCAGGCGAAGACATCAACAAATTCCCTCAAAAGTATGATGTATTCTTACCTCTTCTCCTCTTTCAGGCTTCTTGACAATTTGACAAACTTGGGCTCACTCTCAGTGCCAATGTTGCACTGAATAGCACCAACGTCATCCTCCGAGATCTCCCCTTTTAATGATACATCATTTCTATCAAAAATCCTTTCCAACGGAACCAGCCCCCTCAGAATATGATTGTTGGGGAGTTGCACAATGTCATGCTTTGCTATTTTACTCAGCAAGTTACCCCCATCAAGCCCTTTCTCGGAGACAGAATCTTGGTCGATATGCATTTCCGAAAATTCTTCGACAGTCTCCAAGAATTTCTTGATCTCGAGATCATCCTCGAATACCTTCCAATGTTTTACGTTGTCAGGTATGGAGGGCCTGTATTTTAATTCCACATCATATCTGAATTTGGGGGGCAAGGGTACTTTGAAATTGCCTGCTGATGTAGCCAAGGAATCTGCCATTGTGTTCTTCTCTCTTGGGACAAAATAAATGTTGAATGCTAAGAAGAAACTATCAACTAGGTCCCACACCTCATTTATGTAGCTTCTGAGTCGAGGGTGTTTAGCCTGATAAGCGTTTCTGATCTGTTGGACCACCAACTTTGAATCACCGAACACTGCTACCTCTTGAATTCCCATTTCCCTCGTAGCTCTTAATCCCAGAATAAGAGCTTCATACTCTGCGACATTGTTGGTAGCTTCAAATTCTAGTTTGTACGATAGAGATATGGTTTCCTGAGCAGGTGATACAAAAAATACCCCAGCACCAACACCTTCTCTGGAAGAGGCCCCATCAAAGAACATTTTCCAAACGGGGGTGATGGAGAGAGGAAACTTATGGGAAGTGGTGGGCTGCTTTCTGAGCTTAAGAGGGGGTTCAGGAGCATGGGTGAGCTGTAGTAAACTAGAACCTAAATCAGTTTCTAAGGCAAAAATGGGATGGTTGGTAGGGTTGGCTTCATCACTGATTATATAGGCTAGCTAGGCTTCCCTGTATAGCCTCCTATGTTCTCCTCCAAACACTGGGATAGTAGCATATGTGAGGTCCATCTGCAAATTTCCCCCCAGTATTTTTATCCAAGATCTTGATAATAACATTTCAAACTTGGGGGGGACATCAACCACTACAATATCCATGACCACACTTTTCATGGGCAACTGAAACAAGGTCACGACCAGGTCTTTGATAACTCCTAGACATTGAACCTTTCTGGAGTCAAAGGAATAGAGGTCATGATAGGCTCAGGTGACTTCTAGCCCTAACTCTTCCATGACATTTTTTGGCATGAGGTTGTGAGAAGCCCCCTAATCCATCAAGCAGTTATGCAATACCTTGTCATGTATGTTCAAGGAAGTGTAGAAGGGAGGGGATGAGTCATTCCTATCTTCTACCATAGGACCTAGGAAAACTGCAGGCTTTTCATCTTGCAAATTAATGGAGTCTGTGGGAAGGAATGAGACCTCAGACTGAAAAAGGTCAGAGAAGCATTTCTTGAACCCTTCATGTTTGATTAATTCGGTCAGGGGTACAGGGATCCTGATCTTTTGGATTTCATGCTCGAAATTAAAAGAAGATGTAAGCTTTGGAATATCTCTTATTTCGGGGACATGACTCTGGACTATGGGAGAGAGGGGTTGGTTCTTCTTACCTCTGTGACTATCTGCTGCTTCATTAGCAGGTTTCTCTGTTCTGGTGGACTGCTCGGGAGCATAAGGTGTCACTGTTTTTTTCTTGGACCTCAAATCATACCTGCCTTGGTTGTTGTTAGACTTGTCCCCCTTGCTCAATTAATTCAGCTGACTGTCCATGAGAGACTCTTCGTATGATGATTGCGTGAGATGAGGAAAAGGAGGAGTGTCTCCGAAGCAATGAATTTCAGGATCAAGCTCGTCTGTTTTCCCTTCTTCCCCTTCGTCCATAAAATTGTTTTGAAAAGGGGCCTAAATTTTCTGGTCTTCTCTGTCCCTTCTCCTTTCGGCATTTTGAGGGCCCTTGTATGCTTGCCTCCCCTCTACCTTCATTCTCTCCATCTCTGCAGACAAAGACTTCACCATCTTGGTCAGTTCATCCACTTGAGGGTGGAGGACTGATGGGCCAGAAGTCGAGGCTTTCAGCCTTCCCTTTCTTCTGTCTACATCAACCTTGTTTCTTAATCTGTCAGCTGCTAATACATTGGATTCCACTTCTATGGCCGCGTCTTGCATTTGAGCTAAGGAGGTGGCTCTTCTTTCTCTCAATAATAGACAAAAGTCGGGGCCGAACGCGCCAGCATAAGAAATCTTGGCTGAGGCTTCTGAAGGCTTTATTTCGGCAGGGATTTTGTTATACATCTTATTGAATCTTTTGGAGAAGTCAGAGACAGACTCTCCATCCATCTTCTTCAAAGACCCGAACTCTGTCATGTAATACATGAAATCTTTCCTATCGCCCCACTGCCTCAGGAAAGTGCTATCCAGGTCTTTGATCCCATCAATAGATCCGGGGGCCAATCCTCTAAACCATTTTCTCACCTCGTCATCTAGGCTCTGGACGAAGACTCTCATCCAGACATCTTCATTTTCAATGTTCAGGTTGTCTGCATAACTATAGAAAGTAGCCAGATGCTCTTCAACAGTTACATCCTCTTCCCCAGTGAACTTGGGCATGTATTTCAAGTAATCTCCAGCAGGGAGAGGATTCATAGGATGGGGTAGAACTAAGGGAGCATATCTGGAAACGACTATGGCATCCATTCTATTCAGAGGGGGATTAGCACCGGCCATAGGAATATTAGGTGAAGGAGAACTTGGAGGAGAAGGAGTTCGTGAGGGGGATACTGGGAATCAGTCTCGAAGTGGAGTGGGAAACAAGAGGGGATTCAAGGAGAAGGCTAACGAGCTCAAGTCAGCAGGTGCTCCTCTTTGCGCATGGGTAGTAATAGTAACAAGAGGAGGAGCAATGAAGATAGGAGTGGGGAAATATTCTGTAGTCCTAGGTCTATGCCAAGGTACAACTTCAGAGGGGAGGGGAGTGACAAGGATTTCTCCCTCCAATCCCAGACCAGGAGGGGAAAACTCAGTAGGAACACTCCCAAAATTCAGGAAATGGGAAACTTCCGAAGGAGGTCTATTAATAAACTGGGGAGGGGAAAATGGAGTTCCAACAGAAGGAGATGGCGGATTACCTGGTTCGGCGATGGAAGCTTCTTCTTCAGGGAATTTTCCTTTTCTGAGAACCACCTCTGGATCAGTTCCGGGTGTAGCTAGAGGCAGCTGTGGATG
The DNA here is from genome assembly GCA_009831015.1 of Picea engelmannii. Lineage (NCBI taxonomy): Eukaryota > Viridiplantae > Streptophyta > Pinopsida > Pinales > Pinaceae > Picea > Picea engelmannii. The sequence goes on from ML787628.1 coordinate 197,070, forward strand.
AGACCGCATGTGTCTGCCTCTGAAAGCCACAATCAATACAACAGGTTTGTCGCAGTGAAGTCATCACAATGGAGTCGTCAGGTGCACAGTAGAAATCTTTAAAGGCTCTGATACCTAATGCACCTTCAGAATCAGAGGCTCAATTTCATTCAATCCCGGGGAAAATTTTCAACTTCATCCCCGGCAATGGCACCAGAAATGTTAGCGTCGGAAGTCACCCCTGGATTGCAGCAGGAGCAGAGCCCGACGCCCATCAGTTTATTGTCATGATTTATTGAATGGGGTGATCAACTGGGTAAAGACTCAAGAAGATATAGCTTTAACTCAGGAGACTGGGCCTGGTATGTAGAAAGCAAGGGAGGTATTGATCCAACTTCCGTCAGTAAGTTGATTAAAGGGTGGTAGATGGAAGACTTGTGAGAAGGGTGAGCAAGATTGCCTCAGGCAACAGGCCTTCAGAAGCTTGAAGAAGAAGAAATCAGAAGCCAAGATCCTCTTGGTCCAGAGTTTCAAGGAGCTGAAGGGTGAATCGACTGGATCCTCCAATTCCAAGCCATTCCAGCGCTGAAAAACACAAGAACTGATTAGAAACGCTGCGACTGTTGCAGTGATCCAACCTACATCATCCTACAATAGTGCAACTCAACTAGATCCTCCAATTCCGAGCTGTTCTAACATAGTAAACAAAGAGATGGAAAAAGAGGCTGACATCCATAAAGTAAGAAGTCTTAAATGCCTTATACATTAACTAGAGCGACCAGTGCTTCGTCAAAACTTTACAATCGGGAGCTTAGCTCAACCATCGATCCCTTACAAAATACAAAGACTGAGCCTATATACTCAGGAAAATTCACCTCACAGAGGCGTGTCCAGTCACCCAAGGCTTGGCGTCCCCTCAGTCAAACTCGTACTGATATCTTTCTTCGAGCGCTACCTTAACTGCCCATGGCTCCTGTAAGGAAGGTAGCTGAGCCATTAAGTGCCGAGCTAGCATGTGCAGACTTCTCTGTCTATTCAAAGACTTTGGCATGGCTCCTTGGAAAAATCGGTACCCAGGACCGCTTTCGAGAAGACTGCTTGCCAGACTCTCCATACCTCACACTTAATGAGTGAAAGGAGGTTTCAACCACCCACTCTTGCCTTCATTAACTTCAAACGAGAAACAGGATTGAGATCGGGTCGGATGGCGCCTAGAGATCGTGATGATCCCCTTTGTAACTGAACTCGGTGCCTTTGGCCCCTCCTACACAACTCTTTTCATTTCCCAAGTGACCACGGGCTGTGACCCTTTGATTACTCTCAACGGTGCTTTCGGTGCTCGCCGATATGAAGGGGCTGATCCTTGCTTCTTAAAATCACAATGAGTGAAACGCCGAGATGGCTTGATTGAGCGCCACACGTCCTTCAAATTTGATGGTCCTAAACTGTCTCGACGCTGTCGTGGGCCCCAGGTCCTGGACGCTCTCCTAACTTTGTGCATCGGGGATATGAGGGAGCTTCTCTTTGTGCTTCGAAACCGCGATGGGCGAAAAGGCGGGGAGCCTCATCGCGCGCCAGGTGTCCGCTTCAGATGGATGGCTGAGACTGCCCCTTGATACTGCGGGCTCGACTTTGGGTGCCATCGACACTTCGGGGTTTGGGGTTTTGAGATGTTTATCGACATAAAACCTCCATCCTTTGAACTCGTGACTGTCGAAAAGCCGACGTGACCAGATCTCATGCCATGCGTCCTTTGGGATGAATAGCTGCCATCCATCCTGCACAAAATGTGGGCGCTATCCATTGTGCTATCCTCGGTGCAACTTCTCTATCTGCGATTTCCCGCTGACCACCGATCTGCTCTTATGAAAGGATCTGGATCGTCGACAACATAATTGTGCCTGATTACTTGTCAGGAAACCGGAAAAACGAGATTTTCCCGCGTCGCACTCAGGCTCTTCTTGTGCAACTTGCAAACCTGATCACTCTCGTGCTTCGGATAGGAAATGTTACTAACACCAGGAAGCCTTCCCCCCAATATCTGTCCATATCGCCACGCCTTTGCACAAAAAAATGAAATTGAGAAAATGGTCCAGGAACTCCTTACTGCAAGCGTCATCCATCCTAGTATGAGCCCTTACTCATCGTCGGTCGTCACGGTACTGAATAAAGAAGGTTCTTGGAGAATGTGTCCTGACTTTTGTGCTCTCAACAAACTGACCATCAAAGAAAAATTTCCCATTCCTGTCATTGATGACCTCCTGGATGAATTGAGTGGCACCCAATTCTTTACCAAACTTGATCTTCGTTCGAGCTATCACCAAATACGTATGAAAGAGGCAGACATTCCCAAGACAACCTTTCGCACTCATGAGGGCCACTATGAGTTTTTGGTCATGCCCTTTGGCTTGTGTAACGCCCCCTCCAGCTTCCAGAGCCTCATGAACCATGTCTTCCACCCTTTTCTCCGTTATTTTGTCTTAGTTTTCTTTGATGATATCCTCATCTATAGAAAAACCTGGACAAACCGTCTTACTCATGTGGATCAAGTTCTCCGCCTACTCTCTCAACACCAACTTTTCTTGAAACAGTATAAATGTGCTTTTGGTGCCTCAGAAGTAGAATACTTAGGTCATCTGGTGGGAAAGGATGGCGTCAGGGTGGACCCGAAAAAGATTGAAGCTATGCAAGACGGGACGCACCCAAAGACTCTCAAAATCTTGCGTGGATTTTTGGGCCTAACAGGGTATTATCCCAAGTTTGTTAAGAACTACAAAAATATTGCAGCACCTCTCACAGCTCTCCTCAAAAACAACTCTTTCACTTGGACTCTAGCAGCTGCTCAAGCTTTTCAAACCTTGAAGATGGCCATGTGCACCACTCCGGTTCTGGCCCTTCCCGATTTCACAAAGACCTTTGTGTTGGAATGTGATGCCTCGGGGAAAGGAATCGACATTGTCCTTATGCAAGAGGGTCGACCTTTGGCCTTCACCAGCAAGCAACTGTCTGAAAGGAATCTGGGCAAACCCATTTATGAAAAGGAAATGTTGGTGATTCTGCATGCCGTTGAGCTATGGCATCCTTATCTCTTGGGGCAATGCTTTCAAATTAAGACCGACCATCAAAGCCTCAAGTAATTTCTGGAACAATGCATTTCCTCCCAGGAGCAACAAAAATGGGTGACTAAGCTCTTTGGATATGTTTATGAGATCATTTACAAGAAGGGAAAAGACAATGTCATGGTGGATGCATTGTCCCAGAAATATGAAGACGAAGGATCCATTTTTTCTCTTTCCTTCATTGTATCCGATTGGCTCCAAGCTGTGCACCAGGAATGGCTTCAAGATCCCAAAAGTTTGCATCTAATCCAGCAATTGAAGACCAAGGCTCCGGCTCCCCCAGGGTACTCCTGGCTCCAGGATGAGCTTCGATACAAAGGCCGCTTGTATTTAAGTAAACAATCCAAGATCAAATCCACGGTACTTTATGAGCTTCATGCTACACCCACAGCAGGGCACTCAAGGTTCACCAAAACATATGACAGGGTCAAACGTTCTTTTTTCTGGGATGGTTTGAAACATGACATCCATAAGTTTTTCACTGAATGTGGGGTGTGTCAATGCAACAAGGGAGAAACAGTCAAATCTCCGAGCACCCTCCAACCGCTTCCGATTCCCCCTGCTATTTGGTAGGATATCTCTATGGACTTTATTACAGGCTTACCCAAATCGGGGAATAAATCAGTCATAATGGTGGTGGTGGATCGCCTTTCCAAGTATGCTCATGTTTGCGCTCTTCACCACCCATTTACTGCATCCATGGTAGCTCAAATTTTCATGGACCAAGTCTTCAAGCTTCATGGCATGCTGTACTCTATTGTTTCTGATCGTGACCCAACTTTCACAAGCAATTTTTGGCAAGAACTGTTTAAGCTACAAGGCACACAATGGCATCTCATCTCAGCTTATCATCCCTAGACGGATGGTCAAACAGAAGTTGTAAACAAGTGTTTGGAAACATATCTGAGGTGCTTTGCCTCTGAAAAACAACACCAATGGGCTCAATGGTTACCCCTAGCCGAATGGTGGTACAACACTACATACCATATAGCCACTCGCATGACTCCTTTTGAAGCGGTATATGGACAGAAGCCACCTTTAGTTCTCTCATACTTACCGGGTACCTCGAAGGTCCAGGTGGTTGACCAAACACTTACAGTCCGAGAGGATATTCTTCGTACCCTTAAAGAGAACTTGGTCATGGCACAGAATCGCATGAAGCAGCAAGTAGATTATGGTTGCTCTAAACGTCAATTTTCAGAAGTGGATCAGGTGTTTCTGCGACTGCAACCATATAAGAAAACTTCCTTCAAGGTTGAGCATTGTCAGAAGCTAGCACCCAAATTTTATGGTCCTTACACAGTTCTCAAGCATGTGGGACAAGTCACATATCAGTTAGCTCTGCCTAGTCATTCGAAGCTACATCCTATTTTTCATGTTTCATGCTTGAAAAAGGTGATTGGAACCAGGTGCCAAATTCAACCCAACCTTCCAGAGTTAGCTGAAGAAGGATCCATTTGGCTATAGTTAGAAGCATTTTTGGACCAGCGTGAGCATCGCCTGTGTCAGAGAACCATCAAGGAAGTGCTAGTACAGTGGAAAGATATGACTCCAGCAGATGCCACTTGGGAACCAACTACCATTCTGCAGCAGTTTCTACATCTCAAGCCTTGAGGACAAGGTTGTTTTTAAGGGGGCGGACATGTTAAGGTCCTAACCTGCACATAGGTAGATCAATGTATTCGGATGTAATAAAGGTCAATATTAATAAGGCCTTTCAATAAAATAGAATAAGGAGGATGTAAGAAGACCTAATAGAAGCTTCCACTTCTAGAAGGATCTTCCTCTAGATATTTCTCTTAATAGACATATTTAGTATAAATAAGGGTCGAGGGTATGAAAACCCTAGCTTGGAGATTATTGTAACAGAGAGCTTCTCGACTGGAGGTTGCCCCCTCGAAGAGGCCTGTGAACATTGCTTTCTGAATCAAAGTGTTATTTCAGTTGTTGTTCTCATATTATTTCTGTGTTATTGTGGAGACTATGCTGGTTATATTACTGTTATTCTGCCATTTCTAGCATTTTATTTTTGTTCTGCGTATTTAATACATCTGGTATCTTGCAGTGGGTTGGGGCTACCCTTTCCTGGCTTTTGTTGTGCGGGGTTCCCAAGCCCAAATTGCTGCATCTTTTGTTTGAGCTTCTGCTCGATTTTGACGTCATATCGATAGGCCGCGCCCAAGGATAAGATGTCCAAAAATTCCATTTCAGTCTGGATGTATCTATGCAGAGCATCGTGATACTTGAGAACCAGATGTCACTCTAAATATTTTGATACCCAGCTTGGTGCGCAAGGTATGAAAGATATTTGTGAAATCTGACACTGCTTGGTCTCTTTCTTGCCGAAGTGTGGTCCATTTGGTATACAAGTCGTCATAACTTCCGATAGGGTAGTATTATTCCTTAATATCATCCCTGAAGGATTCCTAGGTGGCCATGACTGTAAATAATGAGGCTTCCTATGTTTCCTTTTTCTCAAAGAAAGTTTCCCACCAATATTTGACATGGGGAACGACTTTGAGGAGCGCAAAAGTAATCTTTTCTCTATTCAAAAAGTTATGGACATAAAAATACCCTTCTAGTAGATTCAACCACTTGTCTACAACATTTGTGTCTATCTAACCTTCAAATATAGGAATGTCAAAGTTTATTGTACCTTGAAGGGGGCGACACCTCCGCTCGAAGACGATGTGTCGCCTGTTGGTAGCTGCTGAAGGATTTCCATGAAAGTATCCATCATTTTGTTCCTTTGTTGCGTGAGGGATTCCTCTATCAACAATTTGAAAGGATCTCCTATCCCTCCATCTTTCTTTTCTCCTACCATGAGAGGTCGCTTGGGCATGCGAGAGATTTTTTCCTCAAGAGAAACAAGCTCGAGACCCAAGTCTTTGTACTCCAACCTCGTTGGGGACATGCATTAAGATGACAAGGAGCAGACCACTCTGATACCACTGATCTGGATTTTATGAGCATAACGAAATGACTACATATTATTAATAGGTGCTTAACACAAAATAACAGAGATACAGTAAAACTGGTTTTCTATTCAATAAGGAAATAAGGTGAAACTGTAAAATGCAACGGAAACAAGCTTGTTGGAATGGTGGCGACTTATCTCCGAGGAAATATGTGACAGCTATGCTCATTCACAAGAAAATCATTACAATGAGGCTTTGAAGGCATTATTACAATAAACAGGAATGCCAAAAACCTTAGCCATCCAAAAACCTAACCCTAGGAGATGAAGCGCCAAAAGTCATGTGGGCCCCGTTTGGGTAAGTTAGCACATCAACTTCCCGGGGTCGTAACTTTTGAATACGATCTTCGTTTTAAGCGTATGATTGCCCGTTGGAAAGGTATTGTCGAGGAGATTCATTTTGGGGAAAATAATGAAGAAAATTCCATATTGCTCCCCGTTTTCCCCAAAAACATCGTTTAGGGCCTCAAAACGGCTTCAGAAATGAAAAACTGCTAAAAATAGTAAATTACCAAAATTGCCAGAAAATTGTTTTGATCTAGTTGGAAAAGGTGGTGGCCACCGATATCCACCTAGATCAGAATCTATCATAGGTTAGCATGCTATTATGGTTTCGTGCACAGAGTAAATGAATGAATGTTAGATGAATGGTTAGGATGAATGCCTCATATTCCCCCATGACTATGAAAATTGGGTTCTTGTAGTCTCCATAGGTACCCCAGGTGAGACTTCATCTACTTGCAGGTGATGCTGAAAGGGTCAGTATCTTTAGGGTTTTGTTGGTGATTTAATGATTAACCCCAGTTCTGCCCACTGCGTGCCAACAGTCCTCAAGGATGATTTCTACCCTGTTGGAAACTATGATGACAAGTACACGATATGGACAAATCTACAACATGAGAGAGACTATATAGTGATAGCGTACACCAATATATTCCATACATTATGCTCAAAGTTTGGTAGTACTTGTCACTTACTTCAAAACAAACTATCATAAATAAAAAATAATATAGTTTGTATGACAAAGTTATGGCATATGCAAGTTGACCGATGCTTTGATCACCATAGTACCAATTGGATGCAATATCAATTATGATTAGTCATAGTTGAGAAGGTATTCAAGTACATACTTCCAAGAATATTCTAGATGGTACACAACCCTATTCCTAAGAATATTCTAGATGGTACACAACCCTAATCCTAATTGGAAATTACGGCATGCAAAATCCCTAACCATAACTGTAAATTCTATGAGGAGATGTTAAAAAATAAATTGCAAGGGAAAAAAGGAATCCCATTCTTAATATAATGATTATGATCCATGTACATGAGCACCGCAAAGGGAGTGATATATTATGATCAATGATGGATGGATGGTGTGCTCCTTTCACAATTATAATGTTTTTTTATTCCTCGATTATTTTGCATATTAAAAATATATAGGAAAAACAAAATTTATTTAAAAAAATAAATAATAAAAATCTGTTGCGATAATATCTATAACAATTTTTGTCCCCGAGGTGTACGACAGTCGGTGACGGAGTGTGTTGTTAAGCCACTTCGTGATGTTAAAGTCACCAGTTCGAAACCTGCGGGGACAAAAAATCCAACCATGTTAAGGGTTGGTGTGGCTCAGGCCGGGTGCGATCCCCGGGTGATTTTGACGGCTTAGATGCCCCTGAGTCGCGGTTTCTCAATCCACAGCTTAATCGCGTAGCCAACAGGTCCCGCACAAATTAACAAACAAAAAAATATCTATAACAATTTAGAACATAAACAACCTTCCAAAATTGTTTGAAGAAGCTTGAAAGGCAAAAGATACAATGAAGATTTGAAACTTTGGCTTGACTAAATTCACATCAAACCTTAAACATGACAAGATTTCTAATTCAAAATATAAAAGTTATAACATTGTGACATGGCCGAATGGATTTCAGACCTAGAGGCTTATACAAATTATGAAGACATTGCATTATGTTTACCATAAAGTTCTTAACTAGTGTTAGTGGAAACATGACTGTTAACTTTATGCTATGCTCCAAACTTGAGCATGGAGATGCGTTTAATCTAACCTTGGCGAACATTGTTAATTTAAATAGATTAAAATGTCAGTAGACATTATAATAACACAATCAAATTTAATGGTATGTAGTCAATGAAAATGAAAAGTTTAAAAGAAACACAATGATGAGGATGATGGTTAACTAAAACTAAATCTATTGAAAAGTTTAAAAGAGACACAAATATGATGTAAGTAGAGACCAATTTATTTAAATTTTTATTTTTATATTAAAAATTTTATTAATTTTTTTTTAAATAATTATATTGTAAATAAATTAAAAATTAAAAAATTAATATTTTAACACATATAATATTAATTGAAAAGAAAAGAGGGCATATATATCAAATTCAATTCCAAATATGTATCTCATCGTCCAAAACGAGACTTCTCATAAAACTAGGATATATATATATATATATATATATATATATATATATATATATATATATATATATATATAT